>NDGM011198576.1:0-10633 GCA_002564305.1 Octomys mimax
CTCAGGCCCTTGTGCTTGCCAGGGAAGTGCTTATTCCACTGAGCCATCTCCCTGGCCCCTTAGCTAGGATTTTATGGAGGATGCTTGCATCTATGTTAATGAAGGAGATTGGCCTGTAGTTCTCTTTTTTAGTTGCATCTTTCTCTGGTTTTTACATCAGTATAATACTTGCTTCCAGGAATGATTTCAGGAGATTTGATTCCTTTTCCATTTCATTGATGATTTTGAGAAGTTCTTGGATTTTATAGTCTGTAAATTTCTTGTAGATTTTATCTGTGAATCCATCAGGACTTGAACAATTTTGTTGGTACATTCTCTATTTCATTTTCAATTTAGTGGCTTTTATTGGGTTATTGAGAGTTCTTATGTCTTCTTGATTCAGTGTTGGTAATTTGTATCTTTTTAGGGATCTGTTCATTTCTTCTATGTCTTTGATTCTGTGACATTAAAAATTCATATAATAGGTATTGATAATCTTCTGAATTTCCACAGGGTCTTGGGTTATTTCACACTTTCTATTCCTTATTGCTCAAATTTGAAGGTTTTTTTTTCCTATTTTTGATGAGGTTAGGTAGGGGCTTACCAACTTTATTTAATCACTTAAAGAACCACCTCTTTAATTTGTTAATTCTTTGTATTGATTGCATTAATTTATGTTCTAATCTTTAGAACTTCCTCCCATCTTTTGGTTTTCAGTTTGGTTTTCTCTTCTTTTTCTAGACGTTTGAAGTGCAGCACTATGGTCTTTATTTTTGCCCGTTCTTTTTTCCTAATGTGTGAGTTCACAGCTATAAATTTCCCTTAAGAACTGCTTTAATTGCATCCTACAAATTCCAATAAGTTGTGCTTCAAGTTTCATTGAATTGTAGATATTGTTGAATTTCTTGTAGTTTCATCTGTAACCCGTTGGTTCCTGAGGAGAGAGTTGTTTAATTTCTATGTATTCATAGGGATTTTCTGGTTTCTTCTGTCATTTATTTTCAGTTTCATTGCACCATGGTCAGATAATATACATGGGATAACTCCTGTATTTTTTACGTAGAATTAAGCATGACCTATTGACTAGCATGTGTTCTATTTTAGAAAATGTCTCATTTGCAGCTGAAAAAAGTGCTTATTCAACTGTGGTTGGGTAGAACACTTTGTATATGTCCAGTAAGTCCATTTGTTCCATGTTCTTTTACTTCTTTTTAACTTTTTTTGCTTAACCTTATTTTGGAATGAGGGAGTATTTAAGTCTACTGTTAAGATGGTGTGTGTTAGTGGATCTGAGATTTTTCATGTCCATTAAGATTTCTCTTATATAGTTGGGTGCTCCAGTGTTTGGTGTGTACATATTTATGAGTGTTACCTCTTCATCTTGTATTTTTCCCCTAAACAGTATGTAGTGGTCTTCTTTATTTTGTTTCTTAATTCTTGGTTTGAAATTGAGTCTGTCTGAAAACAGGACTTTTACCCCTGCTTTTTTCAGAGGTGCTGGGTCATGTACTATTGTTTTACATTCTTTAACTTTCAGCCAGTGTATTTCTTAATGAGTTAAGTGTGCTTCTTGTATACAGCATATTGTAAGATTTTTCTTCCTAATCCACTGTGTCAATCTATTTCTTTTGATTGGAGAATTGAGTCCAGTTACACTGATGGTTATAATTGAGTTGTATTGACTAATGATTGACATGTTGTTTACCTGCTGTTGTATACCCCTTTTTCCCTATGTTTAGTTGTTTGACCTACTTGGTGGATTCTTTCCATTACTATTTGTGGAGCTCTGGTCATTTTGGTCCCTCTCTAGAATATCTTCTAGTAGTCTGTGTAGGGTTGGCTTTGTCATCATGAAATTCCTTACTTGTTCTTTGTCATGGAAGTATTTCACTTCTCTATCAAACTTGAAAGAGGGTTTTGCAGGGTGTAACATTCTGAGCTGAAATTTGTTTTCTTGGAAGACTTGAAGTACTTTGCTCCATGTTCTTCTTGAGTTGATGGTTTGTGGAGAGGAATCTGCCATTATTCTGATGGGTTTTCCATTAAGTGTGATCTGTTTCTTTTCTCTAATGGATTTTAATATACTATTCTTGTGCTGAGTTTCTGACATCTTGATTACTGTGTTTGGTTGAGGTTTTGATTGGGTTGATATAATACAGAATTCTATATGCTTCAGATACCTGAATGTCAGATTGTTTCCACTTATTTTGAAATTTTCTTTTACATCTTCCCATATTCTTTTTATATCATTTTTATTGACTCCTTCTTTCTCATTGATACCTATTAACCTTATATTGTTCATCTTTGCATCATCTTGAAGATGTTGAATTATTTTTTCTTGCATCCTAGTCATTTTAAAGACATCTTTTATTACTGTTTTACTAGTTAGATGCCATGGTGTCTTAAAAGGTCTGAAAGTCCATTTTCACTTTCATTCAGTTTTGCCAGCTTGTGATTAATATTCTATAGTCCTCTATAACTCTTTTAATCTGCTTCATGCATTCTCCTTTTTCCTATATTTGTTTTCATTATTCCATTATTTTTCTGTCCTCTATTTTTATGAGTGCCTACTTTAGAAATACTTGTTAATTCTTTCATTATAGTCCTAATTTCTTAGTTTCCTTCAGAAATTATTTCTGATTTTGTCTATAACTTTCTTCTGTTGTTTCTTTACTTCAGATGCTATTATTTCAGAGATTTCAGGAGTGTAGTTTCCAATTTTCAAACCAGTGTTTCCTGCATTATTTCTGTGTGTTTTTGGTGCCTGAGAATGATTTTTTCTCCTTCAGTTTTTCATTTTTTATAGCCCTGTCCTCTGACCTTTGCAATAGAACTTTGGTGTAGTAGTTACCTGAGCACCTACTCATATTATTACCCAAAGGAAATTATGTGATTAAGGCATTTGCAGTTATATATTTTCAGTACTACTACTAGCAACACTAATATTGGGTAGTGAATTTTACCAATTGATAAATTTTTGTACTTAATGGGTTTGTATTTTAGTCCATAAAGTGAAGCATTATGACTTTATAGTGAAGTAAATATAAAATTAGGAATTTGTGTCTAAATTATTTCCCCTATGATCTGTCTGATCACCTCCCCTGATGTACCTTGGGTCTTTCAGGTAGCCTTTCACCACAGTTAACTGTTTTCTCCTTCTCTCAATTAAGAGAGGTAGATAGAGGATACTCTCATAGATCTCAGTCTATCAGTGTGTCTCAGCTTATCGTGTCCGGATCTATCAAGTTCAAGCTCTTCCAGCTTGGCCTGGCTTGAGTTTGGCTGCTGTGCTCTGCTTCTTCCTTCTGCAGCACATGCAAGTGAACACACTGCGCCAAAAACAGCCTTTAAATTTTTTTCCCTTAAATGTACAAATCAGTATATTGAAGGTTTGTTTACTTTACACCACTAATGGTTCCTTTTAGATTTTGCTATATATTCACAAATGCAGTTCACATAGATAAAATTGACAAATTAATAGTTACCACGTTTTATCATTTTTATAGGATATATTTCATTTTTCAATTTTTCTGATTATACTAATTCATCCAAGGTGACATCATTGTTCTAATCAGTTGTTCTTCCTATTTTTCTTTTAAAAATAATAGAACATTTTTTAATGTTATTCAAGAAAGAATAAATGTAGTTTCATGATTAGCATTTTTTCAATATGTGCTGAATACTTTACTGCAATATTTCTGAATTCCATAAGTATAACCATGATCAGTTCAGAAAAGAAAGGAAAAAAGAAATGCTAACATGTATTTTAGTTTAGTGTACAGTATCTCTTGTGGGTTGACTTTTCATAAAGACAATCTATAATTTCAGAGCCATTCTTTTCTTTTTTATTTAGTTTAATTTTATTTTGAAAAGTAAACACCAAAGCATTAACAAAAAGCAGACACAAAGAAAGAAACAGGGTAACATATAACAATACATAATAGATTTTCAAACCAAGAATAGCTGATTAACAATGGTTGATCTATTATCTGTTTTTATCACCAAATCTGTTGCTCAGATGAACAGATAATAAAATTAAGTGTGCAAATACAATAAAATTATAAAGGATAGCATTTTAAATAATGACGATAGTTTTGACTTAATACTTAGTGCAATGAGATCATATGGTTTGCAAAGAAGTAGGAAAGTAAAATGTGTGATATAAAACAATCTGGGCATCAAGAGATTTTAATACAATGTGGGGAGTTTTGGCAACTTCACCATGATACAAGAAACTAAAATATATATTTCAAATATTGGAGGAGAGTAACTAACCTAGATATTTAGTAAAGCATTGGATAATAACTTTTCTGTTTAAAAGTTGATTAGAATATATCAACTCAAGCACATCAAGTATACCAACCTTGTGCACTAACTGAATCACACTATAGCATTAAGCAATGTCATTTCTCATAAGATGATCTTCTGTAGGAACATGTGCTATTGGAACTTTTAAATAATTTGACTAAAACTATGCTATTCCTGGTAGATTGTGGGTATTAATGATCTTTTAATGTCATTCAGTTGAAAATAAAAGTGTTTTAGATGAAAGAGGACAAATTTTATTGAGTCACATTTGTATGAGAAGGGAGATTCCATGACCCACAAAAAATAATTTTCAAGATTATTGTAACAAGGATAAGCTGGTAAGACAATAAAATTTAATTAGCTTGCTTGAGTTCTAATATGTATATATAACTATATATATTATAGCAAACTATATATATTTAGTGAAAACTAAATTGCATGCCCATATCATTTATTACTTAAGAATAAAGGAGTAAAACAACATTTTTAAATTAGGCAAGAGGGTCATATGAAGTAAAAGTTACAATCCACTAAAGATCTTAAACTAGTATGATTATAATAGGTAACAGAATCCCAGAACTCAGGTGGCAGAGTTGGGAGGATTGCCACAACTTCAAAGTGCATATGGGCTGCATACTACATGCAAGGCCAGTCTGAACTACACAGTGAGAACCTTTCTCTAAGAATGACCAATGAGAATATATCTTTGTCCCTTAAGGACATACTTTACTGCACATAGACAAGGATTGGTGTTTATAGCTGTATAAAAATAAGTTCACCAAAACACCAAGAAAGAATGTAACATGAAATCACTGATAAAAGTGCAATCACTGATGGTAAAATGAAGCCCTTGTTATAGTGAAAAAATGAATGTTAGGTTCTGTATGAGGTATTCATCCCTCTCCCCAAAAATTCACTTTTCTACTCCAAAGTTTTCTCATGGCATTTTTCATCTCTGCATTTCTCAAGGTATAGATTAGGGGGTTCAGAAAAGGTGTGATTAAAGTTAAAATCACAGTCATGGATTTATCAATGGGAAGTGTGTAGTTGGGCCTGGCAAATAGGAAGATACAGGGGACAAAGAATAAAATGACCACAGTGATGTGGGAGGCACAGGTATAGAAAGCTTTGTGTTTTCCTTCTGAACCATGGCCCTTCAGGGAATACAAAATGACCCCGTAGGAAACAAGGAGGATCAAGAAAGTGACAGAGCAAATGGCACCTCCGTTGGCCATCAGAGACAGCCCAAGAAGGTCAGTATTGGTGCATGCAAGTTTCAGTAAGGGGTATATATCACACAGAAAGTTGTCAATGACATTAGGCCCACAGAAAGGGAGCTTATAAATAAAGAGAAATTGTACAAATGAGTGAAAAAAACCTCCAATCCAGGCCACCAACAGCATGAGAACACACAACCGCCGGCTCATAATGGTTAGATAATGGAGAGGTTTGCGGATGGCCACATAGCGGTCGTAGGCCATCACCACCAGAAGAATGACTTCTGCACCGGCAAATAAATGATCAATAAAAACTTGAGTCATACAAGCTCCAAAAGATATGGTCTTTTTCTCATAGAGTAAGTCAAAGATCATTTTAGGAACAATGGTAGTAGAATAGACAGTGTCTATAAACGAGAGATAAGACAAGAAAAAGTACATGGGGGAGTTCAGCGATGGGCTGGCCATGATTGTCCCCATGATGAGTAGGTTGCCAATTATTGTCCCAATATAGATGAGCAAGAAAGTGACAAAGAGAAGTTTTTGTCCCTCGGGATTCTGAGTGAGACCCAAGAGGATGAACACAGTTACATTGTTCCTATTTTCCATGCGTTCTTCTGAAGATGTTGAGCTTAGGTGAGAGACTGCAAACACAATACCAGTGGTGAATTCAAGGTGATGCCAATCTTTGTGACAACATTATAATGCTCTGCTTAATGTTGTTTCCTAGCCATGGCCACACACAGAGGAGCTCATTAGTAAATGAGTGTTTGGATTCTCCTTCCGCAACTTCGCTACTCATTTTCACAAATTTCTTTCTTCAATACTAATGATAATAATTCGGGAGCCAATCAGCAGACATGTGCATGGGAATTTATTGATGAAAAAATCTTGACAGTTAGTGAATTCCGCTTTGTGAGGTTTTATCTGCACTATCCAGGCTGCCTCAATGCTCTGCATCACTCCTAATATCCCATTTTCCTTTTGTATTTATTTTTTCCCGTAATTTTTGTACTTATTTTGACTTTAGGAAAAATGCAGAAATGGATGGTGCCCTATCTTCTGAATAAGAAGAAACAAGTTACATCCATGTGTTCCTATTTGATAGAAATTATGCCACATTATAAAATTTAGATATGTTTAGTATGAAAAGATTCAGAAAATAAGACTTCCAGAACTTCTTGTCACAATGGGATGTCTTTGATAGCATAGGATGATAATGACAATGTATTTAATATTTTTATTTTTAAATTAATCATTCACCATGTTTTCTGATCATATCTATAAAATTGTTAGCTATTTGCACATTTACCATACACAACACTTAATTAATGTGCTTCTAGTAACTAGGAGTGACTTACTTATTTTATTTAATAGGTGTATTGTGAATGTTTCTTAAATGCCTATCTCTATCTATCTATCTATCTATCTATCTATCTATCTATCATCTATCTATCTATCTATCTATCTATCTATCTATCTATCTATCTATCATCTATCTATCTATCTATCTATCTATCTATCTATCTATCTATATTTGGTACAGGTTCTGAAGTCTCTATAAGGCCTCACTATGTAGATTGGACTCACAGTGATTCTTCTGTTTTCAGGCTTCTAAGAGCTTGGATTACAGGTGTAAACCCCAACACCCAGTCTCAATCATTGTCTCAGTGCACCCCAGGGATGGGGCCTGCACAGAATGCTGGGGATCAGACCCCAGCTATTGTGCTCTGCCTAAGCAGGTATTTTAATGTGCTGAGCTATCTGAGCAGCCCTCATACTTATTAAACTTTAATTAAGCTCAGATTTAAAACTCATTAGAGGAACTGTGGAATTATCAATAAATTATTCCCAGACACTAACCCCTGACAGAAACACATAAACTGACTTGAAACTAATTGCAACCTAGGTTTTGAAAGGAAAACAAATAAGTAACACTAGGAAAGAAATAACACCAACATTTACTCCAATTTAAAAATGTGTTTTTTTATCGACTATGTCTAACAGGAATCAATTCCAAATGTCACAAAGTAAAGATTTTCAGGTAAACTCATGCTATCATACAAATAACTGTAACAGCAAATATGAATAGATATTTAGGTCAATCCTGTCCTATAATCATAAGAAAAATCATGCCCTACATTTAATGCCTCATATAAAATGTTATGTTTTTTCAGATGTGTCTTTCCTTATTCTTGTAATTGAACATTTTATTCAAAATGGCACAATAACATTTTTGGTAGTAGATATTTTTATGTTAATTTCCACATTTTTATTGTATTGAAGGGTTTATTAACAACACTATTCATATTACTACTACTTGACTCTGAAAGATAATATGGAATATAAGATATTCATTTTCACTTGAGTCAAATAAATCATCTATGGAGCCTTTAAGATATGATCAAGAGTCAGTTTTAAATGTCATCTGTATAGCTTCATATGTTCAAGATTATTTTACATAAGTACCATGTCATGGTCACATTTCTTGATAATCACTTGTGAAAGTCAAGGCAGTATTCTAACTTTTCTGCTCCTATAGAAGGAAAAATATCCTTAATTTCATCTGAAAAACATTTTAAATGTATGAAATATGTGACGTTATATACTCTAAAATTTTGAGTTTTGATGCAGAATTATTTGAAACACAATAATATCTTATGCCTACATGTTTCTGTTTAACTTTTATAGTAAAAGCTATTTCCTAAGGAAAAGTTGTTGAAAGATGAACATAAAAATAGAAATTATGTAACAAAAATTTGTGGTTTTACCAAAAATAAATCAGTGCATCAGGTTTCTTTAAAACAAGCTAAATGTTATATATAGCACACCATTTTTGCTCATCCATTTGTTCATTGTAAACCTGCTGCACATGTTTGTGAAAGAACTACAAGCAAATATACACACAAAATATCCCAAACCTTGTTTGACTTAAAAATATAAAGTTTATCACCTCATTTTTAACATTTGCAGAGAAGTACACTACAACAAGTAAACACATTGGGCCTGGAAGAATGAAATCCAGAAGGCTGTACACAAAATGTGTTCTAAATTGAAAGCAGAATGGGCTTTTGAGAATAATGCAGAAAAGCAGTAACTGGGGAGTATGAGTTGTCCATCTCAGACACAGTCTATGGAAGATCTCTTTTGCAGGTAATATGCAAAATTTACAATGCTGTCGCAACTGTATTTTTTAAAAATAGTGCCAATGTTGAAACAACCCAATGTCTAACATTGGGTTAGTTGATCCATTACTGGATGGTATTATGGTATATTGATAAAAGGGGTATTATTCAGATATACAAATGAGTTTAATTTGTATGTGTGATATAGCATGGATAATCCTTGGAGACATCCTAAATGATTAAATAAGCTATTAAACAAGAAAGATACAAAGGGTGAAATATTTTATTATCTTGCATTTATGTGAGATTTATAATAGCTATAGTCAAACTATAATGGATGTTTTCAGGTTCTGAGAAGGGAAAGGAAAGGGAGTTATTATTTAAGGGGCCAAGAACTTCCTTGTGATGTGATGTGGTACGTATATCTTACTACATTTAAAAAACTGACATACCTGTACTAATTCGGAACATTTCAGCATAGCATATGTAAGGTCACAATACATAAAAATAATTATAAGAGACTCTAAAATACATAAAACTTTTATTATTCTTTGTGTTATAAAATGTTAAAGATTGTGTTGTGTTGTACTGTTATTTTGTACTATGTGCTTTCTCTTTTTGCATGTATTTAAAGAATTTTAATTTAATGTAAAGGGAAAATTAGTACCACTACATTATAATTTATTTTTTGCTAAATAGATAGTGCGAGGGCTGCTTAATCCTTGCTTCTGTCAAAAAACTTCTCAGACCAATTATAAATTTTCTTCTTAAGAAATATACATAATTCATTCCAAATATTTCTAAACATTTACACTAGAAGTGAACAGTGTTCATAAATGTATTACCTGGGTTTTCTAGTTCTTCTTTGGTCCTTTGTTCCAAATCCAAGGACAAGACATTGTACATACCATTTCCTTTACTGTCAAGACATTTTAAAGATTCAACTGAATTTATACAGAGTCAGTTTTAGAGAATTGTTATGTGTACAATATCATTAAGTTGAAAGATATGTTGAGAACACATATCAAGAATAAAACAAATTTAAAGATTTGCTGTATTGTATGCTCACCAAATTAACTGAACATATCTAATTATAATTCAGTAATTCACAATACTGGATAATTTACAAAGTGGACTTTGTTTTAGATAGTTATACAAGATTCACATTTCCACAATAATCTAGTTCAAGCTTACAATGGTACAGTGTCTTATTTTACATCTAGACAAAAATATTAATACCCAAAGGAAATTATTCTCCCAAGTAAAAGAAGATATAGCTGGATACTTAATCAACAGTCAACGCAAACTATGTCACTGAGATGTTCAAGCTGTTTTCCCAAGGCTGTGTATTCCACATTGAATGCATTGAGGAATGATGCCCAAGAGGACACATCCCCTCAACAAGATCTTTTCAATTTGATCTTTACAATTTCTTAGAGGCTGCCCCTGGAAAAACACTTTATGCTAATTAAATTAAAAGGAGATCAGCAATCTGACAAAGGATAAGTCACTAATAAGACAAAGAAGGAGATTGTATGATAACAATAATTTATTTCCAGTTCATTGACATGTGTTTAAAATTCTGAAATCAAAGAAAACATATTCATAACAGAGAAGCTTAAGGTTTTTCTAAGACAACTGTATTTATGCAGAATAGTATGCCATTTTAAATCAACTCAGCAAAAGTTTATTGTACCTCAGAAGAGATAATTTCTTAATCTTAAATCTATTTCAGAACAAAATGACCTTTGTGGAAAAAAAATAAAGAAACCAACTATTAGGGTTTACAATATAAAGATATCATTTGATAATGATATATAAAAATAATACAAATAAAATATTTAACTCTTCTCATTCAGATGTCTTTTTTCTTTTTTGTTTTTATTTTTTTACTTTTTAAATTTTTTCATAATTTTACTGATAAACAAATAGCAATGAGAAAGTTTCAAATCAAATTGTTAGGACAGTTTCAATAATTAACACATTGCATACATTCCTCCCAGT
>NDGM011198577.1:0-16551 GCA_002564305.1 Octomys mimax
CAGCCCTTCTTTTTCTCTAATTTTTGGTCTGCAAACTTAAGTGGTTAACCCTCCAGAAAAGAAGCTTAATGATATTATTACTTTATAGCAGAGGCAGTTGAGCTTAACCTCACTATCTATCTGAATATCAAACATCTTAGATATAGCATGGAAGAATTGTTTTCTAGAAAAGAGAATGTTAAATTTTCTCCAATTTTCTGTTCATTTGAATATCCAAAATTGAGATTGGCATCAAAAGTCTCCGGTGGAAACCATGGTAAAGTTAACCCAGTGGCACATCTTGTAATGATTAAATATTCTGTCGAATCTTTTTGTTAACACACTCCCTTACTTTCATATTCAATTTTTTCCTTTTAGTTGCTCATTACATTTTTTTAAATTTACAATAATTTCAACAATGTTGACAGATACAGAAAACTTTGAATGTCTCAACTTTAAAGACCTAATAACTCAGAATTTTATCTAAAGCTTCTGAGTTGTCATTACTAATACCTAAGAAATAAAACTACCCCTCTCAATATAATGGATAGAATGATTAACAATGAATGCATTATTAGAAATGTAAGTTACAAAGCGGAGATTTCCTTAAGAGAGATACTCGTACTGTATTTAAATGCTAATTCTATTTATTTATTTATTTATGGCAGAACCAGGGATTGAACTCAGGCCCTTGCATTTGACAGGCAAGCACTTATTCTACTGAGCCATCTCCCTGGTCCCCAGCTAATTCTAACTATTAATTAAAGCATACCTACTGAAAGTACAAAGATTGTTGTTGCTTGTACATTACCTAAAGGCAGTCTTTTTCCCCAGCCTCCTTCCATCTCCTTTATCAGCTAGTGATTTTCTTAGCTTCATTCAGGAATAGCTGTGGTCATAGGGTAGATTGGTAATATAGCAGTGCAGCCAATTATTGTGGTATAGGCCTGTAATCTCAGCTACTCAATAGGCCGAGGCATGAGACTTGCAAGTTTGAAACCAGCCTGTGGAACTTAGTGAGACGCTCACAAAATAATAAAAAGACCTGGAGATATAGCTCAATAGAAAGCACTTGCCTAACTTGCAGGAGTCCCTGGGTTCAGTCCTCTGAAACTGGGGAGAAAAAACAAGCAGTGAAGTGGCACTAGCAATCTGAAGGATTCACCCATAGAACTATCTCATTGTTGAGCCCCATGCTATTTAGCCCTAATACAAAAGTATTTATAAAAAGCAGATATTGAGAAATAGTTCATATAATTTATTTCATTTCATAAAACTGGGTATATTATCTTGTCTTTGGCATGATTTCCTCTCTTTTAAGCTAGAGAACAGAATATGGTGTGTCTCTCATGTAGTATGACTTAAAATATTTCTCTAGAAGTGGTAGCTCCTTATGTATTAGAAAGTAGAGTGCCATTTTTAAAAAAGTCCTTCATTCTGATATTCCCTTTTATGATATATGTTTTATAGCTGAAAATACTTTTTAATACTTTTTTGAAGGGGAGGAGTCAGCAACAAAAAAATCTAAGAATGTTTAATGGTTATAACTGTCATCAAATAAAGCAAAATAGATGATAGATAAATATAGGCTATCATTATTATGTTTCTATAAATGTAATCCCCATAAATAACTTTTCTTAATTAATATTGCATAATATTGTGAAAGTTGTAAAATGTGGACTTTTACCCCATTATAAATAGTAGTAATCATTGTATGCATGGTTTGGGAATACACAGTATCTATTTTTGTTATCTAGTATTCCTTTTTTGTTAAAAGGCTATTGAAGGCTAAACCATGTGCTCTCCTTTTGGGGTTGTCTTTGTTCAAAACCAAATTCCTAAAGAAATTGTTCAAAAAGTTCAACACAGAAATACCACTTACAAAAAGATTAACCATTACTTCAATATATTAGAAAACATTCTCTTTTTAAAAAGTGTCAATAAAATGTTTTTCAATATTTTATGGATTCTGTTATTGTTCATTTATTTATTACTTGAACTTTAATTGAGTTCTCTGCTGTTTGAGGGAATGGCCGGACCCCCTCTTGATAGAATTCTTTGCATGTCTAAGCACCTGTTTTAAAAAACAGAGAACTTGTTTCTAATGAAAACTATCTCCACCTCCAATTTATTAAACCTTGACATACTCCATTACTTAAGAGTTCTCAGAGAAAATTAAAACCCTTTTGACTGGGTTTTGCAATGCAGGGAAATTTTTAGTGACATTTAAAAGGGTTCTCTTGTGTTCCTCTAATGGGATAAATAAAAAAGGCTTGTTTTAGCCCAGCAAATGGGGGGACAATCCAATTTCCTTGATTCCATCAAGACACTCTTAAAGCATTAGCTGTGCAGTAAAAAAAAAAAAAAAATTCAACTGACCCCCTTTGCCTGATGGCTTTGAAAAGTGTCCTGATGTATAGGTATTTGCCCAACACAGCATACTTGGTTATTGCTCTTCCAACACATCCGTTGATGGAAAAATCTTATGTGAAGCTCCAATAAATGTCAGTTTATGTTATACAACTGTAAAAATAGTATACCTAACTACAGTGGGTTCTCTGGTAGGCAATCTTTCATTTGAAAAGAAATCCCTGTCTAGTACAGGATGCTTAAATTTAAAAATTAAGGAATAGAATAAATTATTTAAAACAATATTCTAAAAACTTTTTGTCACTGGAGTTAATATTACTTCCCTGGGGTTGATATTTCCTTCTGTTTGTCCAAAAGATGGTACTTATTTACAGAGAATATACTAGCATAGGGTAGTGGTTCTCAAATGTTAGCTTAAGTTAGAATCAGCTAGTGCTTGTTAAAACAAATTGCTGGGCCCACTCTTTTGAGTTTCTGATTCAGTAGGTCTCGGGTGGGATCTGAGAATTTCCATTTTAACAAATTCCCAGGTGAAACTGATACTGCTGATGTGAACCCCACAATTGAAGAGCTATGGGCCTTGAGGAATATGTGAAAAGAGGTACTCACCTCTAGAACACTAGTTCAAAATTTGAATCAAATCATTTAGTATAAAATTCAGTAACATCTGAATGTACCCTGATGGGTAAAAAAATATGCTGATGGATGTCAATATAATCTTGAGTAGACAGGCATTTATTCAACGTTGGACTCTTTCATTATTAAAACCCAGTCTGAAGAAGGAAAATAACATAAGAATACATTTTCATTTTAGAGAAGATGCAGGAAAAAAGCAAGATGATGGGTCCTTGTTTTTTTAGAACCCAAACGTGAATTCCCTGACTAGTTGCATTGTAGTAGATTAAAGCTGTTGTTTATGATATCTTCATATCATAAAAATTATTTTAAACAAGAGCTTCTGCCCATAACCATGTATATACCCAAAGCACTTTCTTACCTACTAAAATTTTTAAAAGATTGTTGATATTCTGATTCTTTGAAAAAATGGTAATTTATATAGTAGGAAATACAGTAATTGTGTTACCCAGAACATTGTCTAATTATTCCTTATGCCAGCACTATTTATTTTGAAATACTTAGAACTTATGTAGTAGTCTACTTTTGCTCTAGACCTGGGAGATTAAATATGTTATGTATTCATCTGCCCTTGTAATGCACTTGTGAAATAAATAGGAAACAAAAATTCAGTTATTTGACAAGAAGAAATTGTATCAGAGAAATTTGCTGATGTATCCAAGTCATTGCAGCAAAAATAGAATAAAGGCTTAGGATTTTTGAGAGACCCTACTAAAAGAAGTCATTCCATTGGGCCAATTTTATTTTCTTCTGGTTGAAGAATACATGTGATGATAACCACACCTGTACTTGAATTATTTAAATACTTTGTAGTGAGTTGTCATAGTTTTCTGTTTCATACATCTGTTTTTCCCATCAGTTCAAGTAAATCCTATCCTAACAGATACTTTTCATAAAGTAATATGAACATTTTATATTTGCATAACTGTATTTTTAAAAGTTTGACATATGTTGATTTTATCTGATTTTCAAAGCTATTTTTAATGGTATAGGTGTGCCCCCAAGAAAGAAACCTCACTGAAAATATTCTTTGCACTATAAATATTATTATTTTATTCATTGGCACTATTGACTTTTTAAAGTATGTGCTAAATTTGTGGCTACTTTGAAGCAAAATTTTGTATTAAAGATTTATCTTGTATGTCCTTTAGAATTAAAGGTACTGTCTTCATTATAAAACTCAATTTGAAAGTAATTAAAGGTGACTTTGAAGTTGCCTTGGGTTAAATGAGTAGCATCAGGTAATCAACACATTCCTGGAGTCCTTTTGTAGTTCCTGAGAGTCACTTTCTTTTTTACCTCAACTGAGAGTAGGTACATCAAGTCAAATGATAATCTTCTGTATTGTACCAGGTATTTTTAAGCTAAACTTTCTCTCTAGTACAGTGAGTACTAAAGATGGAATTTAGAGAAGACTGCATAGGAAGAGGTCAGTGCAGAAGTGGTAGTAGTTAATCTCTGCTCTCTCTGATATCTGACAGCTGGTCTGACATGGGCCTATTGCCAGCAGTGTCTTTACAGGCTTTGTGGCAAGATTATTTAAAGGAGATTAATCCCCCTAAACCCCTTATATTTTAATTATTTCTGTATGTATTTATAAAACCTGCAGTCTGCTAGTTTCAGGACACAACTGTCCAAGCCTTCGTCTTTAACCTGCTTTCCACAATCAGACAAGTACTGTATATTTCTGTTACTGAAAAGGATGTACTACTGACTTCATTTTTAGTAGTTATTATTATTAAAATTATTTTAATTTTGCTTTTTTCTTTTGGTTTGTGTTTTCTGCATAATAGTAATATTACTGTTTTTAAAAAGATAAAGTTATTACGACATTTTAAAATATGTGCTGAAATGCTGGTTTTGTATTACATGGTAGGAATCTAAAGTTGTAGACATGTAAAATATTAAAACATCTGGGTACTATTAAAATTAGTATACCTTTCAGAGTATTACTTTTTAAAGATGAGTTAGTAAATAGGTTCACCATGCTTTCCAGCATAGCCAGGTAACTTTGTACCTGACTAAGGCATCTAAAACAAAGATTTCTACATACTTTATGTTGTTGTGGGCTATAAAAATTTCCCCTGAAAGAGTTCACATAATATGAAGGAACGAAGAATCATGAAAGCTTATGAAACACCCTCTGCTGGCATTAGAGTACAATATCAGGAAACTGGCACCATGGAAATTCTGCCAAGTCTGTAGCATGGAAGGGTGAAGTTTGCTTCCTTGTATATCTATTACATGAAGACACAAGCAAAAGAAGACCTATTTCAGATATTGAGACAAGGAAGGATTTGTGGAGAATCCTCAAGGTCTACCAACTTCTTTCTGTGAAAGGGAAGCTTTCATAGAAACTGTCTTGGTTCAAAATGTGTTTGTGACTTAGATCTTCTAAACACTTGCTTTTGGTAACTTTAGTATGAAGTTATCTTTTTAATTACTACAGCTATCCCCTTTAGCTGGATTTCTTCATTCTTAACTGAGTAATTAATGGCAAAATATTTGGGAAGAGATGAAAACACTGGCAATGTATTTGGAAAGAGATCTCAAAATATTAATAGCAAATGTCTTATTCAGATTTCCTTGTGATCTATAAGTAGAAATTAAACATTAATATTTCACAACTTGCCTTTTCTTATTCTATTCATATGAAAAACATGTTTAAGTTGTAATTCTGCAGTTTGGCTTCCTATCTTGTTTTGAAAGTCATTTACCTGCTGAACTTGAGTTTCCTTATTCATAAAATAAAACCAACTACTAATACCTATTCTTTTTACTTTAGAATGTTAGTTCTAAATAGTTATATATAAAAGTGCTTTGTAAAATAGCTGTTATAAAAGCAAAACTAAAAGAAATTCTGTTGTATAATACTATACTATATAATACATGTTCGTTATAGAATATATTCCTTTTTATTTTTATTTTATTTTATTTTATTTTATTTGTCTTTCTGAGACAGTGTCTTACTTTGTAGCTCAAGCTGGTCTTGAACTCATAACAGTCCTGCCTCAGCCTCCCAAATACTGGGATTACAGGTGTGCACCACCATGTCCAACCTCACAATATATTCTTACTTGTGAACTGACCAAAATTTCCTGTGTATGCAATATTAATTTGCCCAATTCTAATCAAAACAAGTGACATACATAGCTAGAAATTCATATACAGTGTGAAGACCATTGGGATAAAAGAGTGTCATGTTTAGGAAAATGCATGCAAAGGGGACAAAATAAATTATTAAGGAAGATCTTGTAGGAGTTAGTGGATTAAGAGATTAAAGGCTAGATAGATTTTGTTACTGTGCAAAAAGAAGCAATCAGGAATAGTACAGAAGGAGAATTCAGTCATCCTCGCTTGATGAGAGGCAACACAAGAAATAAATAGAAACTGAATATGACTTCAGAGATTTGGACACAAAAAAAAAGTTTTGCTTTTGACATGGCAAATGTTCGAAGGCTGTGGTAAGAGCCTTGAAGAAATATTCTAAAGAAGAAAAATCAGTACAGGACACCCATTCATATAGAGATGTTTCCCCAAAAGGATAATGTTCAGACTACCAAGAGAAGACTAAATCTTAATTTTAGTACCTCAGAATACTGAGGAATCTCCTTATAAATACAAAGATATACCAAAAAAAATTCATGAAATCCCAGTAATATTTAAGAATATAAGCTTTGGACCAGGAACCTAAGTTCTAGCTCTGCTACTTGCAAATCATGTGATCTGTGGCAGTTTCTTTAAACTGACTGAGCTTTGGTTTCATTTGTGAACTGAAGAAATTTAATACCTACTTCAGAGAGTTTTCAAGTGAATTAAATAAAAGAACATATATAAATTACCTAGTACAATAAGCACTATTACCTAATACTATTATTGTTTTACCTCATAGCTGATAAAAGCAAATCTTACTTTCTTGTTATACTTTACTTTTATACAAAGTGTAATATTACTAAAGTTGTCTGTAATATTACATCTTTGCCTTACAACCAGAGAAGATATTGAATATATATTATATAATTCTATTTCATAGTTGGCTTGAAGTATTTTGGTCTTAGTTTTAAAAGCTAGATAGTAAATAAGACCTTAGTTGGTTCTGAGATATATAGCTATGCACAAGTCATTAAATTTACAGAAGGGTTGGAAAGTGAGGTGAAAGAGGAATAAACTAAAGCTAACATTTATTGAGAATCTATTCCTCTTAATACAATCATTCATTCCACTTAGAATGCCAGAAAAATAGCTCAGAATAATTTTATCTTTGAATATATATTGATTTTGTTACCTTTTTCCCATAGCATAGGTTATAGCCTACTTTAGGACAGAATTTAGGCAGCAAGAATAATGCGAACACTAAACCATGAAATTAAAAAAGGAAAAACCCTTTCCTTATTTGTAAACAGTATAAATTTTCACAGACAAGAATGAAAGCTTGAGGATGGTGACAAAACTACATTGATAATATTTGTAGGCAAATAATTCTGAATTAAAGTACTCAGAACTGAAATTGTATCTTCTAGGTATATGAAGAGTTAAATCTCTGAGCTGTAGAAGCAGATTGTGTTTTCCTTTTGTGATCTAGGCTGACAAGACATCAGTATTCTATTCATCTGTTGGGAATTAGGCTGTTAATCCAATCAATGACTCTTGAGTGAGCTGTGGCCTACCTCCCCCACAAGGGAACAATCGGATCAAACTGCAGATTGTTTAAGAGCACAGTGCTGTCCTCATGTCAGGTGGAATTCTCAAACGTTCCCTGGTGAATTGGGGTAGGGAAAGCTGTCTTAGCCTATTTATCCTGCTCCTTAAATAACCAGGTATCTGCCTCATCCATACGAAAGCATTTGGCAGTAATGACAACAGGGATGCAATAGAAATCCATTAACTTTAACTCACAAAAATGTAGGTGAAAGGAAATAATGTTTTCAAACACCCCACAAAACAATATATAAAGTTTTTCCACTTATTCAGATTTTTTCTTACTTCTTAAACCTTAAACTATAGATCTTAAGCCTTTCGTTGTTTACCGTTTTAATCACTGAATTTTTTAAACCATTGCAATCTCTTTTTGTATGTCTCCTGGCTTGCATATATTTTCGTAAGTCAGCTGGGTACAAATAAATTTTAATATAGATTATGGGAACACTAATTAAATAAAATTTTAATTTAAAAATATCTTTCTCTGAGGAATACTAATTAAATAAAATTTTAATTTTAAAATATCTTAGTCTGAGCATACATAATTTTGACATCTTTTGCAGCCTAGCAAAATTTGATTTCTAATTACTGATTTAATAGTCCATTAAGTACATTTGGAAATTATTATTGAACTGATTAGATAGATGTTCAGAGTTACAGTTATCCTCTATAAAATGCTGTCCTAAATATTTTTCTGTTAACCAGTAAGGTGACATGAGCTTATCATACAGTAAAAGATCCAAACTAGCAAAAGAGAAATCCTCAAAGAAGATATTTATTATCCAATCTTAGTGAAGACAGCTTAAAGAATAATTTAATTATTTTTCAACTATATTACATAATATACCCAAAGGATTTCTTAAACCTGCCAACTTGATCCATTCATTCTGTAAATATTCAGTTACCACCTTTCATGTACCCAGGCATCTACTAGGAATTGGAATTACTGCAGTGAACAAGATGATGTCCATGCTTTTTTGGCACGTATGTTCAAATGAGGAAAATGTAACAAAAATAAAATTAATAGCAGATAAGTGCTAAGAAAGTGGTTGGTTACTTTGAACAGTGAACAGGTAAAACTTTACTGAAAAAGAGATAATTATGCCAACAACTTAATCAAGAGATGACATGCTAAAAATCCCTGAAACAGGAGTTTGACATGCCAGGACCAAGCTGCTTAAAATATATACATTATTCTCCAGGCCAGTGGGTTTCACATCTAACAAAGCACATATGAATATTTTTAAGAGCTGTATAAAAATACAGCCCTAGAATTGAGCCTCCAGCCCTAGAATTTCTGACTCCATGGGCTAGAAAGAGGTGGACTCTGTGTATAAAGTGCTATGAACAGTGTCAAAAATCGTGTCTTGAATGTGTGTGCCTCCTGCCTGAGTTTTACAAGACACTATCATTTTTTAATAATTGTATACAAGGTTGAGATCCAACAATGCCAAAAAGCCTAATAGAATGAATATACCATGCAGAATGAGCAGTTAAGTGAAGGGGAAAAAGGGAAATCAGCAACAAGAAAATAATACAATGACAGAAAAAGGTAATATCTTTTAATAATATCTGTTGATGTGAATGGTCTTGATTCTCCAATCAAAAAGCACAGACTGACAGAACTGATCAAGAAGCAAAACCCAGTGATATGCTGAGTACAAGAAACACATTTCATCTAAAGAGAAACTCTTAGACTAAAACTCAAAGGATGGAAAAACAAGACTCCAACAAGAACCTGAAAAAAAGCAGGAGTGGGTATCCTGCCTTCAGACAAAGCAGACTTCAAGCCAAAACCAGTAAGAAGAGGCAGAGGATCACTGCATGTTGGTTGAGGGGACAATTCAACAGGAAGAGATACTAATTATAAACATATGAACTGAGCATCAGGACACCCCACTCCATGAAACAAGCACTATGCAACCTAAAAGATCAGATAAATATCAACACAAACATAGCAGGGAACCTCAGTACCCCACTGTCATAAATAAATCAACTAGACAAAAAAACCAATTGGGGTTAAGAGGCATATATTTTGAAAACTTATCTGTTCAAAACTTGTATTTCTAAGCACATAAATTTTATAAGTTTTTATAATACTTTGAAGTGTCATAAAGCTAAAGTCATCCTTAAGATTTTTGAAAAGATCTTTAGAAGTCCTTACGACTACATAAAATAATATAGAACCAGAAAAATATGGTGCTGTCTTAAAAGAAGGCATTAGTAGCCCTTTTTCTTCTATTTTTGATTATAGTCTTATTAACCTGGATGCCTCATAATTCCTAATGCAATGCTGGCAGCCAATGAATTGGCCATATTTTGTGTAGTGCTGCTAATTTGACCTTGCCTCAAGAAAAACTGCTTTCCAACATTGGTGATAACAGAGCCTGAGGAGCAGTATTTTATTATTTATTAGTACATATTTGCAATACATGCATTTTACAACTATCTTGGGTAGTTGGTACAGCTTCTTTTTTTTAAAAAAAAAAACCTCCCCCTTCACTACTTCCTCTAATTGTTCTTTCTCCCTTGTCATTCTTGTTGATATTATTAATCTTAGTTCACATTTGTGGATTATAATGTCAACATCCATTGAAGTTATTAGGATCCTGCATATGCCATATCCTTATTCTGTTTCCACATTCCCTTCTCCTCGCCCCTCATCTTTGATATTCCCTGGGGAACCCTTCCCATCTGCAAGAGATCCATCCTCTGGTCTAATTTTATCTTTCTTTTTCTCTTAATTTATACTTTGCTTTATTCCAATGAGGGATAATTTGTCGTGTTCAAGATGGTGTATTTGATTATTTCATGCAGCCTTATATTTTCCAGGTGCATCTATTTTCCTTCAAACATCTCAAATTTCCCCCTTTTTTTATAGCTGAGTAGCATTCCATTGTATATGGATTCCACATTTTTTTTACCCAGTCAGCAGTTGATGAGTATGCAGGCTGCTTCCAGGATTTGGCTATTATAAATTATTCTGCTGTAAACATTGATATGTGTATATCACTGTAATACAATGTCTTAAATTCTTCGGGGGAGATATCTAGAAGGAAGTAGCTGGGTCATATGGACTTTCTAATTTTAGTTATTTGAGAAATAACTTTTTTTTTTTTTTTTTTTTTTTGGCGGAACCGGGGATTGAATTCAGGTCCTTGCGCTTGTCAGGCAAGTGCTTATTCCACTGAGCTATCTCCCTGGCCCCTTGAGAAATATCTGTACTGATTTCCATAATGATTGTACTACTTTACATTCCCACTAATAGTGTAGGAGGATTCCTTTTTCACCACAGCCATTCCAGCATTTGTTGTTGGTACATTTTTTTTTTTTAATAATTGCCATTCTTTGTGGAGTAAGATGGAATCTTTGTTGCTTTAAAGGTCAGGGCTGTTGAACATTTATTTTTTCAAAAATTAAGTAAATCCTTCAGGACAAAAACACTGGGGACCATCTGATGTCAGAACACACTCATGGCTGCAATCAGATGCGCTTCTTGGGCAGGAAACTAATTCTGACAAGGCCAAGATTCGTGTTAAGTCAGGTTGGTGGAAACGTACTATAATTGGCTGCTAATAAAAAGTTGAAAGATGTTAAAGATATTCATAGAAAGCTATGGTAATAATGATATAAAAGAGAAGAAAAATTCAAATTAAAGAACATTAAAGAGCTCTGAAAAAAATTAAGTAAATTTTTATTTAAGGAATTTCACATGTTATTCCTTCGCTCTTCATCAAGGTCACTTTAAAGAAATTCTTATCTTCAAGATAGCTTTTTTCAGAAGAACTGGTGCTTAATCTAGGAAACCTGTTTGCCCACAATGACAATTTAAAAACTCCTGGGATCTTATATCCCAATTTCATCCACCAATTTAGACTTTAGGAGCCTAGAATTGTACTTAGTATTGAAATTTTGGCACAGGCTCTAGATTCTATATTATTCCTTTAATCATTTCTAATACTGAAAGTTGACCTTTTTTTTTTTGGTACTGTGAATCAAACTCATGGCCTCTCTTGCCAGGCAGGTGCTGTGCCACTAAGCTATATACCTGGCCCAACAATTTTCTTTATTCTTGAGCAAAATGTTGCAGGTCTCATTGTCACCACTGTAATATGTTTACTGTGATAGAGGCATGATCTGTGTCTCAATTTTAGCCATATTGGCCAATTTTGAGCACCAATTATCAGTGCCCATTCTAATCTAGAATGAGGCTTTGCTTTTTCCCCCATACATTTGTTGTCCATTTGTATTTCTTCCTCTGTGAAGTATCTGTTCATTTCACTTGCCCATTTCTTGATTTGTTCTTTAATTTTATTTTTATTATAGTTTAGTTTAGTTGTTTATTTTAGTTTAGTTTAGTTTGAGACAGGGTTTCTCTATACTGTTCAGGCTAGCCTTGAACTCACTTTGTACCCCAGGTTGTCCCCAGTGATCCTCCTGCCTGAGCATCCCAAATGCTGGGATTACAGGCATGTACCACCACAACCAGCTGAGTGGGTCTTTAATTTTAGGTGTTCTTTTTGAGAACTCTTTTTTGAGTTCTCTATGTATTTTAGATATTAGTCCTCTGTCTGAAGAGTAGCTAGCAAAAGATTTTCCCCTTCTATAGGTTCTCTGTGCACTCCATTAATTTCTGATATCCCATTTGTGAATTCTTGTTATTTCTTTATACAGTTGTTCTGTTTAGAAAATAATTTCCTACATCTGTGGCTTGAAGTGTTATCTGTGTATCACTTATAATAATATCAATTATTATACTTGCAACCAAATTGCAAGTATATACATACAAGTGCCACTGTGTTGTAAGATCTCCTATTGTGCTCTTGTTGTCCAAGATTGTTTTTGCTTTCTGTATCTTTTCTGGTTCCATATGAAATTTAGGATTGTTTTCTCTAGATCTATAAAGTATGCTGTTGGTATTTTGATTAGGACAACATTGAATCTGTATAACAGTTTGGGGAGTATGGCCATTTTGGTTCCGCCTAACAGCAGAGAACAGCTTACTTTTTTCAGATGTCTTCTTCATTCTCCTTTTTCAGAGTGCTGTAGTTTTCTTTGAAGAGGAGTTTTACTTCCTTTGTTAGGTTAATTCCTAGGTATTTCTTTTTTTTTTTTTCCAGCTACTGTGAATGGTGTTATTTTCATAATTTCCTCATCTAGTTCATTATCGGTATACACAAATACTACTGATTTTTCTGTGTTGATCTTTTAGCCTTTTATATTGCTGAATTATTAATTCATGTATCCTGCTACATTGCTGAAGGTGGTTATTGGTTCTAAGAGATTTTCAGTAGAGTTCTTTGGGTCTTCTTTGTAGAGTATTAGGTAACCTGCAGTTAATAATTTGAGTTCTTTCTTCCCTATATGTAATCAATTAGTTGTAAACACCACTGCACTTGGACCAGCCATTTCTTC
The DNA here is from genome assembly GCA_002564305.1 of Octomys mimax. Taxonomy (NCBI): domain Eukaryota; kingdom Metazoa; phylum Chordata; class Mammalia; order Rodentia; family Octodontidae; genus Octomys; species Octomys mimax. The sequence continues at coordinate 13,099 of NDGM011198577.1, forward strand.
CCTATATGTATTCCTTTTATTTCTTTCTCTTGCCTGATGTTCCAGCTAATGTTTTAAGTACTTTTTTTTTTTTTGGTGGCCGGCTCAGCCTGCCCTGGGAGCGGGGCTGGGATGGCATGTGGTGCCGGGGATTGAACCCTGGTCCCTACTGTTGCCTAAGTTTGCATAAGCAGGCATTTTAGACCACTGAGCTATCTTGCTGGCCCTCAAGTACTATTTTGAATAAAATAAAATTGGTGATAGTGATCGTCCTTGTCTTGTTCCTTATTTTAGGGGGAATGCTTTCTGGTTTTCCCCATTTGATATGATGCTGGCTGTTGATTTGTCATAAATAGCCTTTATCACATTCATATATGATCCTTCAACACCTGTTTTCTTCAGTTTTTATTGTGGGTTAGATTTTGTCAAAAAACTCTTCTGCCTCTATTTATAGGATCATGTAGTTTTTGACCTTGATTCTGTTTATGCTGTGTATTACATTTATTTACTTACGTATGTTGAACCATCCTTGTATTGGAGCAGTTATCTTTATACAGTTAATGGAGAGTCCTCTTATACCCTATGTGCCTATTATATACTAGAGGAAAAAACACTACTTCACAAGGAAATGTGGAGTGTTTTTCATTTTACATAAGTAAAATTGATGGGTGAAATGAATCCAATGAATGAGTGAATTAGTGTTTTTTCAGTTAGTGTATAGTACACTATGCCAATCATTTCAACAAGTTTTTTTTTTTTTTTAATGTATTTTGGTACAGGACCTCAGTCTGCAGTTTGCACTTGTAGCAGTACTCCTATTTTCAGCCTCCCCAGCACTGGAATTACAGGCGTGTGCCACCATGCTTGGTCTCAGTGGCTGGCTCAGTGTGTCCAGGGGCAGGTCCAGTGCAACATGTGGTGCTGGGATCGAATCAACAAGTTTTATGTGTGTTCTTTACATAGTTTGTTCTTATAGTGTGGTTCTCGGAAGGCAAACAGAACTCAAGGTTTGATCTGAAAGAAATCAATTTGTTACACAGACAGATTTACAAAATGGAATTTGATCATTCTAAATTATTCTAATATAAGACATTCAATTGCATCTTTAACATTTTATATCATAGATCAAAATTTACAGTGAAGAAAAAGAATGTCAGAGTTGAACCAGTCATCCAGCAAATGGACTAAATAGATACATAGTGTTCTGCCCAACAACAGAATACATATTTGTCTCAGCAGTATTTTCTCCAAAATGGACCACATACTAGTCTAAAAACTATACTTAAGTAAATGCAAAAGAATCAAAATGTTATGGTTTGGGGGTTTTGCAAGGTGAACAATATAGTACAGAACATATTTTGTAATAGTGTTTTATAACGAATCAGCCAAGAATAACATACTACAAATACAGGAAATCTGTCCACACACTAAATACTAAAGAATCCAGCTGAAAGCATAGAGCTCATAGCAGTGCCTCCCACCAGTCTAACTGGAGACCTAGAGCCCACAACAAAGTCTCATGGAGGCTCACTTCACAGATATATGCTGGAAAGGCCCAAAGGTCAGTGGTGGAAGCTAGGAAGTCTATGCCAGTGAGATGAAGGGTCTGTAGTAGCAAGCTGAGGGATCTGAACTGGAGCTAGGAAGCAACAGTCCAGCTAAGCACCAGAGCTCCCCCAAAAGTACCACAACCGTCCTCAGCAACAGTGAAGTCCCAAGCTCCTCCAGCGATGAGGAAAGCCAAGTTCCTCTCAGGAAAGCCAATGCAACAAGCTTCATGAGGCTGAGCAGCGCACCATCTTCCTCTCCGGAGCCAGGAATCAATGCTCATGATGAGGACCCAAGCTTCTCCAAAGTTCATTGAGAAAGCTAACATGACAAGGTCCTCCAGAAGAATAGCCCAAGAGAACTAGCAGCGTCCAATAGCTCCAACAGTTTCTTGGAACAATATGCTGAATAGTGTTTCAGCAGCTTTTCCTGTTCTGCCTTCATGCTGCTGGCAACAACCCTCAGGTGGGTCTCCTGGACCCAGCACCATGCTTGTTAAATTCAGCTGGGTGTAGCAAGTTGACAACCAGTTACCTATCCACCACAACCCAATCCTGCTGAACTTGATAACTATACACATTTCTTAAATTAGTCTTTGCTGGCAGATTTGTGAAAAGTTAATATATCTTGATCTAGTTAGATTTACATTAATATTACAATTACATACAATTTTTTTGCACTCATTCCTGCACTAAAAATAAAATTTTAAAGGGTGATCAAAGGGCCAGAGAGATAGCTCAGTAGGATAAGTGCTTGCCTGGCAAGCACAAGGGCCTGAGTTCAATCCTTGATTCTGCAAAAAAAAAGGTGATCAAAATTTAAGGTTAAAACACAATACTTTGATTAATTAACCTAATTACAAACATATATAAAGATGATATTAAAAGAATTATTACAATAACAGTCCCTATTTCCCATTAATTTTTCCAAAGTATAGCAAGACTAAAAACAGGGATCTCCTGCAATTTAAATACACTCATCTTCAGGTGGAAAGCTTCAGTTCTTTTTTACATTGTTCTGTTCTTAATAATAACGTTCTGTTTTTTTCTTTTTTTTTTTTTAATAACGTTCTCTTTTATTTCATCCTTGGTCAAAAGGTCTATTAGAGTCACTCCTCTGACCAAATGTTTACTATCACCCGATTGATTCTTCGTTCTTAATTTCAAACATAGATCTAGCCAAAAGCTCTCAACAGTAATGATATCACCTTCTCAATAGTAGACTGCATTGAAATTTTTCTTAATCCACCCAGGCAATGTCTCCAAATACAAGAAAAATGGAGACCAAATTTTTGCCAAAGCACAATTTACTACCTGGGTCCAGCACACAATGCAGTTCTCAATCGAAGCCTCCTGAGCTTCATCTGAAGTGGCAACATTTCCATCTGTACTCTGATTTTCCAGGCTACAATCAGAGTCTCCAGTATTTACAGCATCCAACAGCCATCTCTTTGTCCAGTCTCTCAAAACATTTCCAAATTAATGACAATTTTTAAAGTCATGTGGCCAGGAAGTATCACAGTAGTAACCCCACTCCTGGTCCCAAATTCTGTCTCAGTTACTACACTTGTCTTGTTACTAGGACAAAATACCCAACACACAATATGATGGAAGGAAAGGTTTATTTAGCTCACAGGTACTGGAGGTTTCAGTCTATACTCAGCTAGCTCCAAGGCAGAGTGGCACAGGACAGAGGGCATCCTTTCATGGCAGCTGCTAAGAGTAAGAGAGTAAAATGGAACAGTAGCAGTAACAATGGTAACAGAGAGAGCAAGCCTGTCTCTCTGTGTCTCTTATATTACACTCAGGCTATCCACCTCAGGGTGGGTGTAGCACTCACATCCATAATCCCAGTCTTGGATCTTCCATAATCCCAGTGGATCATGAGTTAATCACAAACTCTAGAAGTCTGCCCCATGACTGCATG
>NDGM011198580.1:0-13277 GCA_002564305.1 Octomys mimax
GCTGTATATCTATCATAACTATTTTGAATATACAGATACAAAATGGTTGTTCATTTGTATCCTCTTTTTTGGTTTAGTTTTGTCAGAGAAGGGTATTCCATTGCCATTTAAGTATTATAGGTGTGTGAATTCAGCAAAATATTTCAATATAGTTCAGTACTCCATAATAGTAGTGGGTTTTCCATAATCAAGTGACTTTAAAAATCTGAACCCCTCATCATAGCATGGCAGCTGCTCTATAAAGTTCCCCATTCTGTACCTTCAGCCTTGTGTCTTGCTAACCTCCATCTCATTCTGCACTAAAGTGGAAAGAACCAAAGAAGGCCTGGTCTAACTAACTTGAAGGCCACTCTAACTTGAAGCTCAACTGGAACATTCTATTCCTTACCCTGAGCATATGTGGTAATATCTGGGAATATTTTTCATTGTCAGGATTGAAAGAGGTATTACTGGCTTACATAGAACAATTGCCCATAAGAAAGAATTGTTCAGGCCAAAATGTCAACTGTGTTGGAGTGATAAAGCCGTACATTAGTCCCTTTTCGTTTCTTGTGTAGAAGACAGTACTAATAGTTCTCCATAACTATCCCTCATCTTTTTAAAAAAATAAATAAATCTCTCAGATCTTAGCTGGGCACGCAGTTACTTAGCTAGACTACAGTCCCATCTTCTGCTGAAGGCACATGTATGTGTGTGCACAGTGTCAATTACCATTGCAGGACAGAGTTTGCTATCCTTAGAAAGCTGTGCTTGCAAGGGGGATCCTGGGCTGTTTGACAGAAATTTGGGTTCCAGGAAGGTTCTCCCTAGTCCCTGAATAAGAATGGCTCATTGCAGGTACACTGTACAAAAATATAGTTTATGCTAAATAGCTTCTTTCTTTCTGGGAGCCTGCAACTTAGGGTGCAGTCAGGCAGAAGGTGAACAGCAGGTGAACTACCAGTCCCAATAAAATCCTGGGTGTGGAGTCTCTGGCGAGCTTCTCTAGTAGACAGAACTTTATACATGTGGCCATAACTTGTTGCTGAAGGAATTAAGCACGTCCTGGGTGATTCCACTGGGAAATGGCTCATGGACATTTGAAGCTGGTTTCCTCTGGAATTTTTCCTATGTATCTTTTCCTTTTTCCTGTTTTTCCTTATACCCTATTACTGCAATAAATCTTGGACATGAGCATGGTTATAAGTCCTCCAAGTTGGAATCACTGAAACTAAGACCACCAATGAAAGTGGTAAAATGTGGGCACTGCTAGCCTAACACGTGACATGGTGCTGGCCAGTAAGAAGTGAACAGAAGTCAACTACAGGATCACACCCTTTAGACAGGAAATGATTTGGCTCTTCCTTCTCTTTTCCTGCTTCCTGTACACTGGATTGTGGATATGGTGGTCACCAGTCTGTTTCAATCAGATGAAGGAGGCCCAGATCCTAAGTAGAGATTAGCAAATATTTTGTAGAGGCCATGTGGTCTCTGTTGTGACTACTGATTTCTGCCACCAAAAGCAGCCGGAGAATTATGTTAATGAATATACATGGATGTATTCTAATAAAAATTTACTTACAAAACTAGCAGGTAGACTAGAATTTCCTTGCAGGTCAGATTTTACCAAGTCTGCCCCAGAGAACTGATACAAAGAGTTAAGAGACAATTCTGGGATGCTCTCGCTCTTCTGCGCATTTGTGAACAGAAGCTCTATCTAGATTTGTTCAGGGTTGTTTTTTTTTTTTTATTCTGTTTTGTTTTGCTTTGGTACTATTTATATAGTGGTGAACAGTCTTGAAATTTAGAGATTTTCTTCCTCCAGAGCAAAAGGCAAATGTGTCAACGGCTCAGGATAATAAATACTCAAATAATAAATTCCTCTGAGACCAAGTTCAGGCAGTCTTATTGCCAGTTATGAAAGACTCCACTTCCTAAATTTAAGGCTGGTCCCTTATAAAGCAACCCTGGTCAGCACAGGTATCTCCTGCCCTACTTAGCTATCCTGTGATATTTAGGTTTTAGGTAACTGGAGCAAATGCTGATATTCTTACTACCAGTCTGGCTATGAGTAATATGGTCCTTTGCTTTTGGACCATGAGTCTTATCTGTTTCCATCCATGAAACTGTGATGTAACAAATTATTATCTTGCAAGTAGGGTCAGGCCTCAGTGACAGTGAGAACTAGGGTCCCCAGATGACTCACTGAGGTAGAACTCCTGCATGACTGCCCTACGTTTCTGTGTTAGAATTTTTACATAATTAAGAAATAAATTTGTAACTTCTTTAAGAAACTGGTGAGTAGCTTATTCTAAACCTTAATACCGTGTGGATCTATGTTGCAATCACCTTTCAATTCCCAGGTTAAAGGCCAGTTACCTCCAGGAGTCTCCCACGGTGTGATACAACCACCCCCACACAAGCAAATCTCAGGTAACACCTTCCTTAGTGTTTCCCCAGGATTTTACTTATAGCCTTATCAGAACAAGTACTTTTCTGAATTACTTTGTAGACTCCTTATTAACCTACAAACACTAGAGAATAAGGACTACTCATCTCTGTATCTTCATTAGGTATCAGGGTTGAGACCATGTAGCTGGACTCAAAACCAATCTGTTGATGTGGTGGATCAGGCACATTCTGCTTCTTAAAGCTCTTTACTACTGGTCCCATAGGGAACCTAGCAGTCCAGCGAATGAATGCAACATCTCTCCATCTAGCAGAGCTCTAACTTACTATATTCCACCATACTTTTCCAAGTTCTAAGCTACATCTTAAAAGAAGTCTCACTTTAGGAATATAGATGAGACAGAATTTACATCATTTAAGGCAGCAGGATGGGATATACATTTAGATGATGTTTGTATCTCCCACTTAGAATCAGGTCTGACACTTCAAAATACTTCACCCAGTGAATTCTATGTTCATTTATCGTAGGACAATACTTCCTCCTCTGTGAAAATAAAGCTTCTGAAAAGGCCCCAGTAATGCATGTGCTGTTACTTTTTTGGATATTTTTCTAGTGCAGCCAAGGAATTAATGATACACAAGGGACTTGCTTAGGAAAGACAACGCATTGCACTTGTTGGCTTTTTTCTATCTGACTCTATTATAGACTCTAAGTCCTGCTCTAGTCTGCACTCTCACTGCTGCCAATGGAATGTCAAGCCTCTTATAACTCCCTCCCTTTGTTTTTGGAACAAACCTGCTGGCCATATTGAAATTATAGCCACATAGGGATCAATCCTTTGTGGGTTTCTCCTTAAGCTGTGCTAGAAAGAACTTTGATCATGACTGAGACTTTAGGTAAAGAGGTGTTCTCTCTACCCGAGAACACCTCTTAAGGACAGAATGTCCAAGTGTGGAGGTTTGGGTGAGTTCTCTGCATTTTGTTAAAGTCTTTTGTGACTGACTGGGACAGACCTGGGAGTTCAGATGAAGACCATCACTACACATGTCTCATGTGAGCTACCTTCTGATCCAGAATGCTCCCATGTTCCAATCATAGCTAATGCTCTTGCCGTCTTCATTCAACAGTGAAGTGGCATAGACCCCTTAGTAGGTACCTGAGAATGTACCAGAATCAATGTCTCCTGAGGCTGCTGGTATGTCTCTTTTGTATGGCCATTATTAATTACCAACTGACAGTGGGAAATATAGAAACACCTGAAAAGCCTTTACTGTACATCCAACATTCCATTTCTGCCCTTCCTACAAAGCCCACTGCAAATCTAGTTCTACTAGACAGCATTCACTCTGCTGTAGTCACCACTGCAGAGCTCACTGTTTACGCTTCCTGACACATGGGTGCGTGTTACTTAATAATCTTTTACATGAAGTGTTTTTATCATTTCACCTCAGTTTCTTGAAATTAGGTGTTGCGTCTGCCATTGCTAGAGCAGTTAGCTTACTACGGTCACAATGCAGGCATTCCATCAAACCTTGTTGACTAGTGGAATTTCAAGCATGATAGAAGTGAAGGAAAACAGAAGTAACGAACTCCATGATATAACGGGCAAGAATGATGTGAAAACTGGAAAGTGCTGGATTGCAGTGCTTCCTCCATGAACAGATCCCAGGAAGACAGGTGAGTAGTGGGTGTGTTCAGTGAGGATTCCCCAGATGTTCTCATCCCTGAGGTCTGAAGTCCAGCATAAAATCATTACTTTTTGCTAGTACATGTTTGTGAAATAGAGAACACGTTCCTCAGGGGAGTTGGTGCATACACACCTCACATCTTGAACCACTTTCCTATCTTTTCTTCACTTCCCTATAAGGCCATATTCACTGTCCAGAAAGAAAACCCAAATATATATATATATATATATTTTTTTTTTTTTTTGGCTAGTCATCTTAGAGGACAGGCCCTGGACATCAGCTGACATTGTCAGTGACCCAAGAATAGGATAGGATTCTCCACAGGAGTTCTTGGATCTCAGCTCTAGGCCATGTAGGGTCATTTACATGAGGCCTGAGAAAAACCAGATGCTTGGGAAAGAAGTAACAGGAGACATTGGAAATACTGTACGGTCTAGACTGAATGCTTCAGTGGTCCCGAGATAAACAAAGTAGGCCAAGGGTGAAATGTGTGTGCTCAGTCAGCTTTACCCATGAGAATTCCAGCTCCTATCTTCAGGAAACAGCTAAGGCAGGTTTATACTACCACGGGCGAACTTGGCACGCACTCTACTCTCTTTCTTGCAGCTTGATTGGTGTTTTTGATTTAATAGGACAACACATTCACATTCACATTGCAGACATTTCCCCAGGTTCCAGTGCTCAATCTTGGGACATGTGGAAAGTAACTTTCCACAGGCATTTTTTTTTTCCCCCTGCAGAAGGATCTGAGCTATTTGTCATTGCTGAGGAAGGATGGGTGTTTTGGAATTCAGATCTAACTGTTGGCTCTCTTGATGCATTATCTGGAGGAGATCAGTACTGATGTTAACCACATTCATCAGAAATAGATTTGCAAAGGTTGTGGGGGGACTGGATGGGCCTGGGAGAGGTCTTAGCACAGAGCTTCAGTTGCCATATACAGAAGCTGTCAGAGAATGTATGCAGACGTGAAGAATTATTTGTATGAAGCTCTCATTTGACATGCTAGGAAAACAATGCTCCAAAACTAGCTCTTGCACAACATTTTCAACTCTATTCCCTTCCCATCAAATGATACAAATCCTTCCAGGCTCTGGGATAGTCAGAGTAGGCAGAGTAGGGTTCTGTGTAGCTGGGTTCACCAACCTGTGGCTAAGATGTTGCCAGAGCATCGTCTCAGACTTCCCAGGGTGACCTCCAGAGCTGGTTTTTTCCCCAATCCTCTGTTTCTGACCTTTAGGTGGATGATTTGGCACCTCTCCCACTCGACCTCAATAGCTTAACTAACTTCTTAATTTATTACTCTTTTGAGTCTATCTGGACTTTTAATTAACTTTGTTCCTCCCACTGTCCTATACTGCTCTTGGCACCCTTCCAGGACCCCCTCAGTAGCTGTGGGCTCCTGCTGAGGGCAGCCCTGACTGGAGATGGGCAGCCTTCAGGGCCCCACCTTCATCATGGCTTTGTCTGGGAAGGCTGCAATAAGCAGCTCCTTAGAAACGTGAGCGAAAAGCAAAAGTCCAACCATAGTTAGACTTTTACAATGTTTAGTCTGTTTATTGTCTAGTCAAGCTAATATTGAAACCCCCACCCCCTGAGGATTACAGGTGGCAAGTTGCAGAGAAGAGGCCTATGGTTGACCTGCACAGCCAAATAAACTTCTGAGCCCTTGCAAAAAAATGTTTGCTTGAAATCCAAGGTCTACAAATGGAATTCAGAATTAAGCTTGTGGCCTATTAGCGTAGTGACAGCATACAGAAATAATAAAAGAAGTGAAGAAATACAGTTCAGTTTATGTGCACAAAGTTTTCTAAGGAAAATCAGAAGCAAGCATGTCTACATGACCATATTTGAGTAAATGCTGCAAGTACTAAAGCAATACTTTTTAAACTGTCAGCTTTTCAGGCAGGTTTTCCAAAAACCTGAGTCTGCATTCCCAAGATAAAATTATTTTTATGCCTCTCAACCCTAATATGGGATGTTAAGAACTATAAGCAAGCTGTAAATATTTTTCTTTGTTTTTCTTTGTGTTAATATTTACTTACTTCCTCCAGCATTACTTCGGTGATATTTCAGTCTGCTCAGTGAAGAAGCAAGCCTCTAATTTCCTGCCTTTGGACTTGTCATTCCACTGTGCCTTAGGGCAAAAAAAAGAGAAAACCTTCCTCTTTCATCTCTATTTTTGCAATTCCAATAAACCTTTGAAAGACAGATCAAGTCCTACCTCTTCCTTGAAAGCCTTCTATGACTACATCAAGGATCATGCTTTGGTTCCTTTTCAACTTTTGGGCTGGCCATTGTCCTTTCTATTGTTCAAGTCCTGCTTGATTGCATGGAGAAAATGCCAAGCTTCATGAAGATTTTCCTGAAAAAGAGACTTGAGCATGCAACCTCATCTCTTATTGCTAGCCATCAAAATGTAGCTCATTAGTTGTGATTTAGACTTAATGGCTTAGCAACATCTTCGTTCGAGGATTAAAAATGTCCTCTTTTTAAGAGGATTCCAGGAAAATGGCAGAGTGAGAAGAACCAGGGATCTGCCTCTTCATGTAGTCACAAATTTTACTGGCAGAATCTACCAGATAGAACCACAATATTCTACAACTGTAGAGTCTATTGAGGGAAGCATCCCCTTAGGTGAGGCTTGGCTGGTGGTTGCTGCTGATCACAGAGCTACACAATTGGGCTGCCTTGTTATGCACTTCTTCCTATTGTTACAAATTCCTCTACCTCTGGTTGCAGCAGGTTTCACTTATGTACTTTGGGGAACCAGATTCTGAAGAACAGACCACTCACAAACAAAGGCATTAAAAGGAGGGAGGCAGCCAAATATCTTAACAGAGTAAAGTGCCTGCAAACAGGCACCGGGGCCAGGGATTTGATTCCTGGGCCAGCCTGCCATGCTGTCCCCACCCGGGGGGGGGGGCTCCCTGAGAAAGCAATTAAGATTGGGCATGGTGGCACATACCTGTAATCCAGCTCTTGGGAGGCTGTAAACAGGTGGATCACTAGTAGTCCTATCTAGTAGTAAGACCTTGAACACCCTGTAGACCTTTCCCTCCCCCACAAAAGAAAGGCATATATGAGGAAAAATAGACAGTAACTGCATATCTCTGAGGTAGTCTCAGAAAAGACCTGAGGAAATATTAAGTTATGTTACGCAGCCTACAACAGTAAACCAGGACAATAATGGAATCCAGCAAAGCCTAGAGGAGGGAGATAATCTGATTTCCCCATTCCCATGGTACTGACCATTCTTAGGTAAGCCATTAATGAAAAATCACAAGGCAAATAAATAAATAGGGGCCAGGATATAGCTCAGTGGCATAAGTAACTGTGTGGCAAATACAAGACCCTGAGTTTGAGCCCTGGAACCAAATAAATAAGGAGGGAAAATCCTCCAATTAACAGAAAAAGATCTACTAAACAAAAACTATAAGACAGTGGTAATAGAGTAGCTAGCTGAGTGGTAGAACATTTACTTAACGTTTGTAAGGGCCTGGTTTTGATCCTCAGAACTACAAGTAGTAACCATGATAAAAGTGGTTTAAGGAATGGTCAAACAACTAAAAGACGATGTGGAGAAAAGAAAATGAACTATCAACAAAATGTAAATTGTGTTTAAGACACCAAGCACAAAAAAGAAACCAAAGGAAAAAATCAAGGCTAAAAAGTATAGTAACTGAAGTGAATTCATCAGAAGGACTCAGAGGTAAAAAAGAAAGAAAAGTATGAGCCAGAGAACCTGAAGACAGAGCAAAGCAAGTTATCAAATGTGAGGCACAGGAAGAAAAAAGACTGATGAATGCAAGTGAACTGAGTTTAAGGGATCAGCCAGGGAGATGGCTCAGTAAAATAAACGCTTCCCTGGCAAGCACAAGCTGCCCGGTTCCACAAAAAAAAAAAAAAAAAAAAAAAAAAAAAAATCCTGAGTTTAAGGGACCCATGGAACACCATCAAATAAATCAGTTTATTGTGGTTTTGTGGAAATTATAGAAAGAAAAGAGGTAGAGAAGAAGACAGAGAGAAAACTAAATAAATACTGACTGGAATGTCAGCTGATTAAGAGCTTCAGTCAGGAGGCTCACAAGTTCAAGGTTAGCCTGAAGGATTTAATAAGATTTTGCCTTAGAATTAAAAAATAAATAAATAATTGAAAGTGGGCTGAGGATACAGTGACCATAGTTTTGAACTCCAGGTAAGACAAACTAATAAGTCACATCAAGATGCTTCATACTTAAGCTTTCACAACACAAAGACAAGACATCAGTTTCACAGCAACTGAGAACAGCTATTCATTACTGCATGATATCCTCAAGGTCATCAATAATGTCTCATCAGAAACTCTGGATGTGTTGACACAGGGTCAACACAATGACCGTGCTAAGAGAAAAATAAATATAGTCTTAGCCAGGAATTCTACATGTAGCAAGAATGATCTTCAAAAGTAAGGGGAAAAATAAGATGCTCTCAGGTAAACCAAAATTGAAATTACTATAGGACTGGCCCCCTGGGAAATGGTCAAAGGCGCTCAGCAAATTAAATGAAAGGACACTGGATAGTAATTTGAAACCATATCAAGAAATAAATGTTACAATTCACAAGAAAAATTAGCCTTGATAATATGGAGAATTATAAAAGCTAACATTGTAATAGTAGCATTTTTAGTAGGTGTTTTTTTTTTTTTTTGGTTTTGTTTTTTTGTGGAACCAGGGATTGAACTCAGGCCTTTACACTTGCCAGGGAAACGCTCATTCTACAAAGCCATCTCCCTGGCCCTTGTAACAGTAGTTTGTAGCTTTTCTATTTACCATATAATTTAAGAGATTAATGTATTTCAAAAAATAATTGCTAATGTAAAAACCAGTATACTCTTATAGTTTCTTACACTAGGGAGCCTATATGATGCTTACATATGTGAGTCTGATTTATTTCACTTTATGAATATGGTCTTTAGTTGTATCCATTTACATATAAAGCCTCAAGATTATCTTTCCTTATATCTGAGTAGTAGTCCACTGTATAAAGATCCAAAAGATATAGTAGATATTGTGAAAGGCCAAGAAAAGCAACTACTTTAAGATAACAATATGCAATGTAATGACCATTGTTAATTTCCTACCGTCTTGTTTTGAAATTCTGGATTGTTTTATTGGTTTTGTTTTTTTCTGTCTTTAAAATTAAAAAACTAGTATAATTATAACTTTATAACTCCATGTTTTATTTTGAGGATAACAAGTTTATTAGAGTAACTACTTTATGTTTTGAGGCTAGTAATATGTAAAGATATAATTTTTGACATTGACAACAGTCACAGAGAGTTGCCACAGAGGTGAAAAGAAGCAGAGATAAAAGAGATGGTCACAGAGGTTGAGGAAGCAGAGTTTGTATTTTATTGAAGTTAAACTGTTATAAATTCTGATTAGAATGCTATAACCTTAGAATGTTAATATAATCTCCATGGTAACCATGAAGAAAATAGCTTAAGATTACACCAAAAAATGAGAAAGGAATTAAAACATTTCATTACAAAATCAACTAGCCACAAAATGTGACAGCAGTGCAGGAAGTGAGGTACAAAAACGTATAGAGAATACACAAAATAAATAGCAAAATGATGTTTAACTCTTCCTCATCAGCAGTTATTTTAAATGTAAATGTATTAAATTCTCCCACCAAAAGACAGAGAATAGCAGAATACTATTTATAAGGGACTCACTTTAGATCCAAAACCACATGTAGTTTGAAAGCAAAAGGATAAAAATACATATCCAATAAAATAATAGTTAAAAGAGAACAGGATGGATATATTTAGTTTAAACAAAATAGACTTTAAATCAAAGACACTGAAAACATTGTATATTAATAAAAGGGCAAATTCAGCAAAAGAAATAATAATAATACACATGTATATCCCTAATGGCGGATTATCAAATTGAAACAAACACTGACAGAACTGAGAGAAAAACAAAGATGGCTGAGACTTCAATAGTCATGGGCAGACTTCGAAGTCATGGGCAGAGCAGTCAGAGAACAAGGAAAAATTCCCAGACGGACAATTTAGATCTAGTCATGCTTTAAGAGACATAACATAAAGTCTTCAGTCACAACAGTTGAAGTTAGAAAATCAATATTATAAACAAGACTGAAAAATTTATAGTTTTGTTGAAACTAAATGACACAATTAAGCAATGATTGAAGAAGAAAACTTCAATGATTAAAGAGAAATAAAAAAAAAAACTATGTATAGACAAAGAAAATGAGAACACAACATGCCAGGTTTATGGCATACAGTGAAAGCAGTGTTAAGAGAACTGGGTACAGTGGTGCACACCTGTAATCCCAGTGCCTGGGAGGCTGAAAACGAGAGGGTCACTACAAGTCTGATCTATGTAGTGAGGCCCTATATATCCTGTACTAAAATACAAAAAAAGAAAAAAAGAAAGAAAAAAGGGGCTGGCTAAATACCTTAGTGGATTAAAGCACTTGCAAATAGGCTCAGGGGCCAGGGTTTGATCCCCAGGCCTGCCATGCTAGCCCCGCCCCCAGGGCACACTGAGATGGAGATTGAGACTGGGCATGGTGGTGCACGCCTGTAATCCCAGCTCTTGGGAGGCTGTAAACAGGCAGATCACTAGGAGTCTGATCTAGTAGTGAGACCCTGAATACCCTGTAGACAATACAAAAAAAAAGAGAAAGAAGGAAAGCAAGCAAGCAAGCAAGCAGTGATAAGGAGATTTATAACTATAAATGCTTATATTAAATATAAGAAATATCTGAAGTCAATAGTCCAAACCTATTAGTGAGGAATAAGCTAAAGAAGATCAGACTAAACACAAAATCTTGCAGAAATAATAAAACAATAAACTTAAGATCATAAATAAAACAAAGAATAGAGATACAATATAGAATCAATAGAAAATCAAATAACAAAAATTGTTCTCTGAAAAGATCAACAAATTTGACAAAAACTTAACTAGATGCGCTAAGAGAAGAGAGAAATGACTCCATGTGCTACAATCAGAAGTAAAAATGGTGATGGCACCGATTCTACTAAGTAAAAGAGTTGAGTACTATGAATAACTTCATACCATCGAATTGTACTCCTAAGAGAGTTGCTTAAATTTCTATATACACAAAGTCTATCAAACCAAATAATGAAAAAACAAAATATTTGATTAGACTTGGACAGAAGTTGAATCAGCAATCAAAAAAAAAAAATCTAACAAAGAAAAACCCTGAATTTGATGGTGTGATAGGTGATTTATACCAATTATTTAAAAAATAGCTGATATCAATATTTCTCAAACTTGTCAAAAAAAAAAGAAACTAAAGGAGAAAGAACACTTTCCAATTTGCTTTGTGAGGTCAGCATTTCCATCATGGCAACACTAGATAATGATAGGAGAAGAAAAAGAGTATACATCATTTGGCTTTATAAAAATAATACACTTTAATTGAAAGATCCTCAACATAATGTTATCAAACCAATATCAACACCATATTTAAGGATTATACACTGTGACCAAGTAGAATTAAGTCATGAAATGCAAGGATAATTCAATATATGTAAATTGATTTATGCAATACACCTTATTAACAGAATAAAGCAGAAAAATGCACATTCTCATGCCAAGTGATGCAAAGAAATTGAGAAAATGTAGTACCCTTTCATGATTAAAAAAATATCCAACAATTACTTCAAGGTTATAAATCTTCCTATTAAAAATGCATAACTATAAGGAATAACATAAGGCAGAAACCACTCAACAGACTTGTGCTTATGAAGGAAACTAGGCATACATTTTAATATGTGGCAGGTAAACAGAGAGCAAAAGGCCTGCAGAAAATAAACAAAGGTAAGCTTCTTTATAGAACTTTGTAATGGTTGATACACTGTGTCAACTTGAGAAGTTTAATCAAGTGACTCAGCAGAGAGCCAAGGTTCTTACTTTGTAAACATCTTAAACCTGTGCAAGAGGAGAGCATGAACATTGTGTAGTTCTACACTTCCTCCCTAGGGCATGCAGGGCCCACCTAAGGCATGGAGGGACTGCCCTAGAGTGTGAAGGGCTCTCCCCAGAATGATTCAGCACTTAAAGGATATGTAAAGGGACTGAAGGAAGGATGGTTGGTGCCACTTCCTCAGAGGAGCTTGAATCAATGTAGTCAGTGTAGAAGGAAGGGAGAGAGGCTTGGTGGAAGCTACAGCTGCTGGTGCTCCCTTTGATTTGCTGTTTTCCACCACCATGAACTGCTGCCCTCTGCTATGTGCCATGCTGCCTCAGAGCCAGCAGAGTATGGACTGAAACCTCCACAAACTATGAGCTAAATAAACCTTTCTTTTCTTAATTTTGGGTGTCAGGTATTTTGTCCCAGCAATGAGTAACAAGTAATGGAGATAAGCTTGAAAGATGGCAAGGGATATTAGGGAGGGAAAGCCTTAGATACTAGGTGTGATCAAAGTTCTCTAAATGTCTTGTGGCTCAATGAGCAAAGTCCTTGAGGCATGTTGTGTAAATGTATGGGTATCTTCAGGTGTTCCAGTGCTTGGAAGATACCATATTCTAGCTTACCTCTTTTATGATGTCATGTGTTTGCAGAGGGCAGCCCCAGTTCAGAGCTGGGCCTGCTCTTAAAACATCACTGATGGCAAACGGAGAGGTGTTGGGAGACTCACACCTGAATTGAGCCTGATCATAAGATTATACTGAGTGGTGAGAGACTATGAATTTTTCCTCTGTGGTCAGGCACAAGACAAGGATGCCAACTTTGTGCACTTCTGTTGAATATGGTAAGAGGAGCTATAACCGAAGAAATTAGGGGCTGGGATGGGCATTCCAACTGGAAAGGAAACAAATTATTTGTTTGCAAGTGATGTCATCTTATATGTGGAAAACATGTAAGATTCCACTAAAATAAATAAATAAATCTGTAAGCTATAAATGAATTCAGCGAAGTAGCAGGATCAAAGTCAAAGCCCAGAGTATCAGTTACATTTTCATATACTTACAATGAACAATCTGAAAAATGAAAGCAATCCATTTAAATCAATGGCAACAAAAGAAAAAAAAACAGTATTTAACTTATCTGAAGTGTTGAAACACTTATACAATAAAAACAACGGGGGCGGGGGTGTGGGGAGATGGCTCAGTGGAATATGTGCTTCCCTGGCAAGTGCAAGGGCCTGAGTTCAATCC
>NDGM011198585.1:0-13253 GCA_002564305.1 Octomys mimax
TTCTACGCAGCTCAGACTCAGTGATCCTCCTGTTTTCAGTCTCCCCAGTGCTGGGATTGCAGGTGTGCACCACCTCACTGATCTCAGCAGCCAGCTCAGTAGGCCCTGGGCAGGATGGACATGGCCTGTGGTTCTGGGGAATAGAATCCGGGCCCTGGAGCTTGGCAGGCAGGTGCTTAGAGTGCTGAGCTATCTCTCTGGCCCTGCCAGAAAGGTTTTACATTGATTCAAGATGAGACAATCATGAAAAGACACTCACAGAAGAGGATTTCCAGAACTCCTTCAGTAAGCGGCAAGAAGGATTGGATCAGGATATTCCAAGCAGGGGGAGTGCTTTGAGAGGGATCCATGGCATAATGTCTTCTACTATTTTAAGATTTAAGTATTCACTATGTTTTAAATCACTCACATGCGTTCCTCCATGTATATACTGATGGGCTTTCTCTCCCCACTGCCATCCATCAGGGCAAGGGACTGGTGAAAGTCAGTGGGACTGTTCTCTTGGTCCCTTTAGGAGACTCCGTCTGGCTCCATGTGGGACAGGTCCCTCTCTCTTGGTCTAGGAGTGGATGGAGTGGCACTGTACATCGTGGCTGTTAGGGCTCATCAGGTCCTCATAAGGTCGGGTGGAGAGAGAGGGACAGAAAAGGGCTGGGAAGGTCCAGCGAGGGATGTCTGTGGCTGACGCTGTGCTGACAGTCAGCTGCCTGGTGCTAGGGAAGTTTCCTGAAGTTCCTGGCCTAGTTCCTCCCAAGTAGATGTGGGTGACAGTGACCCTGGGCTAGTGCCTGGAACCGCTCTTGGGTCCTGC
The DNA here is from genome assembly GCA_002564305.1 of Octomys mimax. Lineage (NCBI taxonomy): Eukaryota > Metazoa > Chordata > Mammalia > Rodentia > Octodontidae > Octomys > Octomys mimax. Next base: position 812 of record NDGM011198585.1, read on the forward strand.
GTAGTTGATACCCCACCATGAGAAGCTGGATGGGGGCGATGATGGGACAGCAGAGGACTTGGGGACCAGCAGACGTGAAGTCAGGGAGACAGGCTGAACACTGTGAAAGCAGGGAGGATCCTCGGGGGTGGCTAGACCCTTGGGGATTGATGGGCAACTATTCCTAAACCCAGTGGGATCTGTTAAATGTGTATATCTGGTCTGCTGCTCTCCAGGGTGCAAATCTTCCCAGAATTTCAGACCCAGTGACCCTTGGGTGGGGGCATCCTGGGGGGAAGACTGAGGCCCCCAGTTCCTTTGAATCTCTCTGGAAATCGATATTGACCCGTCAGAAGTAGAAGTTCAGAAGCACACAGCCCCTGCTTTCAGCTGTATAAGAGACAATCATAAGTACAGGGAACTGGACCCATGATAGGAATTCCAGGAAACTGATTTTGTACCGTATGAGAAAGGTCTAGCCAGTACAGGTCTGGAACAGGGCCGTGAGGCAGTGAGGTGGCGTTCACTGGAGGCATTCAAGCAGAGCCCAGTGATTGCTTTGCAGGGGCGGGCACTGCAAGGAGCATCCGGATGAGATTTCTACGGCCAGTGGATGAGATGTTTCCCAGTGTGCACCAGATCTCTGATGCTCAATTTCAGCGGTTCTTGGACCATTCCTAGTTCAAGAGCAATTGGACTGCTCTTTTCATCTCTTGACTGATGCCTGGAACAGTCTCCCCTTTCCTTTCCCTTCTCCTCCCTCCTCTGTGCTTCTTTCTTAAAAAGACAAAGCTCGAAGCTGTGCAACAGAGGAAAAAACCAAAATTGGGAGCCTCGGATGTGTCTCAGGGTTAGTCCTGTTCCTAGTTAATCCTTGTGGGAACCCAGGTCACCTGCAGCAGCTGGAATCCATATCTAAACATGAATGTGTGTGTTCAGTTCGCACCTGACTCCCCTGGGGCCGGGATGTGGAATTTCTGTGGCCCTCCCCATGTGCCCGTGTGACCTGCGCTTCCAGGCAGGGAAAGGGCTGTCCTACTGCGAGTGCCACAGGCTCATTCATTCACTCACCCATGAACATTTGTCATCTTTCGGCACTGTGCCCCAGGGCCACTGGCTGTAGGACTTTTGTCACTCACCAGCACATAACCTCTCAAATCTATCAGAAAATAGAGTTCCCCGAGGCTCTCCTGTCCTCCCAGCACTCTGGGATGCCCAAACAGGAGGGTCATGAACTGGAACTCCGCCTGAGCAACTTAGTGAGTCAGTGTGGCCCTGTCTCTGAATAAAAAAAACAATTAAAAAGGGCTGATAATGTGCGCAAGGATCTGGGTTCAATCCTCAATGCTGGAAAAAAGATAACAGATTCCCCTTGGCTGCCAGCCTACCCCCTTGGATGCACAGTGTCTGCTTTGGCCCCACAGCACTTCTGGTGAGCTTCTCTGCCTCAGAGGCTGGCCTCTGGAGGAGGGTGTAGATCAGAGGCAGTGTAGACATACTTGCTGAAGGCTGAGCAGGCCAAACCCCACCCAGATCCACCCTGCCTCCTTTTCATTGAAGATGCCGTGACTCGGAGATGCCAGATAAGTTCCCAAAGCCACACAGAGGACCAGTGGAAAGCCAAACCCTCTATCCCAGTGGCAACTGAGGGGGTGAGAATACAGTCCCAGGCTCTGGATTCAGGCTCATGACACTGTGAGCCCAGCTTCTTTAGTTACCATCTGTGTGAGCCTGGGCAGATTGCTTAGCCTCTGTTTCTTCAATTTCTTATGTGTAATAGGACAGTTATAAGCATGTCTGTCGTGAGTACCCAAGAGATAGGCCTTGTAGAACACTTAGCACCAGGCACCCACACACACAGTGAGTGGGTCACAAATGCCACCATCTTCATCACCATGGCAGCAAATCAGTCAGCCTCTGCATTGGCACTTAGAGGATCTGTGTCAAGGCATCACCCTGGGTCACTTTTTTCAATGTGGTGTTCCTGAGGGTGGAGTAAGGATACCCCGCTCTGGAGCTCAGCCCTGCCCCTGGCTTGCCATGTGATCTGTGATGTGTGAGCTTCTTGCTGCTGGAAAAAAAATGACATGAACTTAAGGGCTTCAGCCGTTGTGAGTCTGCTCTCTCTAAGTTCTGGTGGTCAGGTGTCCGCACGGGTCTGGTGGGCTCGATCAAAATGTCTGCATTCCCTTGACCTTCTCCAGCTTCTGAAAGCTGTGCCCGTGTCCCTGGGCCCTGGGTCACTCCCCTGTGGCCTCTCTCCATTGTCAGGCCTGCTCCACGGACTCCACCTACCGGACCCTTCCTTAGGACCTGTGACCATTATCTGTCCCTGGACAATCCAGCTCCAGATCCTTAACTTGATTCTGTCTTTGGAGCCCTTTGGCCCTAGTGGATAAGATACTGGCAGGTTCTAGGAAGTAGGCTATGAAACTCTCCAGGGATCTCTTCTCTGTTCTGTCTGTCACAGAAAGTAACTTTTCCACTTGTGAATGTGGAGGGGCAGATGGCATGCAGGTCAGTCTGCCTGCACAGGCACCTTTCCTGTGAACGCCACCCCCACGGTTCCCTTGCTGTCACTCTCCCACACCATCACAACTCCAGCCACAGTGATGGCAGTGGCCGTAGCACAGGGGCTTGCCTGGGCCACCAGGGTAAGCTGTCAACCGTGAGTGATCTCAAGCCATCCTTTGGAAAACCCATAAATATAACAGAGATGGGGCTTTGGAAGATTGGCTCATGTTGCTGTTTCATCAGTGGATTAATTAATTTGTTGGCATTACTGGGAGGGGATCAAAACTTAGGAGATGGGGGCTTAGCTGAAGGGAGCAGGTCACGGCATGGCCTTGGGGACTGTGTCTTATCCCCACACTTTTCTCTCTGGCTCTGCTTCCCGGCTGCTCTGAGGTGAGCAGCTTTCTCCCCATGCCCTTACACCATGATGTTTCGGCTTGTGGCCCACTCTTTGCAAACTAGACCGTCTGAAACCATGATAAGGAACCAACTTCTCTTCCTGTGAGTTGTTTCTCTTGGACATTTTTCACAACAGCACAAAGCTGACCGACACACTCAGGCATCAAGATGTTTGGCTGCATCCTTGCCTTCCACCCTCTAGATGCTGGTTGTAGTCACCCACGGTGAGAACCAAAAATATGTCTAGACACCTGAAAATGTCCCTTGTAGGACAAAATCTTACCAGTTGAGAGTCAGTGCTCTGACAGGTTGTTGAACCTTTCAATAGCTGGATGACAGACACGAAGATTTTATCATACAAACAGTGGGAGTTTCAGTAAATATTTTTCCCAACACTGTGTCATTTTGAGGACAGTGTCATGGTTGGGGCCCGCTAACACACACACCCCTCCACACCCAACACTCAGCATGTTGCTTACTCCAGCTGGCCCGTGCACTCTAGTGGAGACACCTTTGGGACACTGGGTGATTAGAGGACAGGTCCGGGGAGGAACCTGCAGTAGGCACCTGGGCCTCCAGAGGCAGTGTGGACCCCTGACCTCCATGCTAAGCATAGGGGTTACAGGCTGCAGGCTGTTCGTAGGTTTCCTCATGCTGACGTTAGCAGAAGAGTCTCACTAACCAGCCCCTCAGTGGTAGCTCAGCACAGGTCAGTGTCCTTGGGACTCAGCATAGGGCCCAACCCAGAGTTTGTTATTGCTGATCGAAGTGGCTGTGGTGCTCACAATGGTAGAGATGTGGATCCCAACTCTTAATTTCATCATGGGCAATGTGACAACAGTGATGATGGTAGAGGCCCACATGGTTGGTGGTGGCTGTGGCTGTCGTGGTGGTAGAAGTGGTGGAGGTAAACATTGTATTTGGGGATGTCGTAAAGGCAGAAGCAGCAGCTGTGATGATGATCAAGGTGTCAGTGGTGGTTGTGATTTTGGCAGTGAAGGGGGAAATGCTTAAGCTGCCATCTTGGAGAATGACACGTTCTGTGCTCCGTGCTCACCCCCTGCTTCTTTCCTGTCAGGTTAGGGAGACCACACCAGGGCTCTGTAGAGTTTCCACCCCTGGGTCACCACTGAACATGGTGTCCGGAAGTTAAGAGTGGGAGCCAAGCTGAAGCTTGGGATCCAGATGCCATCTTACCCTAGGAAGGACCTGTGTGACCATACTGTCCCTTCTAGAGGACACGCTCTGCAGAGCTGGGATGAGCCCTTGAGCTGATGCAGCAGAGATGCCTTCCATTTAGTGAAATCAGCTTATTACTTAATCAGACGAAGTGTCTGCTGGCCGAGACAGGGAGGCTAATCGGGACTTTCCCTGGTGCAGCAGTCAATATTTAATGAAAGTGAAGGTGGAGGACAAAGGTTGGTACTACAGGAAATTAGAGCCAGTGTTCCCAGGTGCTCAGGGAGTGGGGCAGCGCTTCTCACCTGCCTCCTGCCTTGCACCACACCTCTGTTGGCACATGGTGGCCACAGCATGCAGCACAGCTCCAGGCACTCAGGGCGAATTAAAAACCTCATGCTTGGAAAGAGCAGTGAACACAGAGTCAGCAGACCTAGGTTCAGCTCAGGATTCCAGTGACCTTAGACCTGTTGGCCCAGCTTCTGTAGGACTCTGTGAAATGTGGAGGGAGACTGGCAGGTGTCAAAGGTGACTGCAGCAGAGCTTCTGGGAGGTGTGAAAGGAGAATGGGCTGGTAGAAAGCCTGGCTGGGGCATGAAAGGCTCCCAATGGCCCCTGCAGTTCTGGGAGACGAGTGGGTAGGCAGGGAGGGGGGCTTAGCCCTGTGGGATGGGGGTGGATCTGCACATTCCTGCAGGGCACACTCCTGAGGACTTCTCCCACCTTGGGAAACTTGCAAAGGCCATGTCATGGTCCCGGGCAGCCAGTTCAGGGGAGGACAAATGGCTATTGAGCATGCATTATGATATTTCACTCTACTGGCCTTCAGAGAAATGCAAAACAGGTCAACAGTGTCTTCCTTTATTGAAAAAGGTTCATAAAGATGGAAGATCAAAATCCATGGTTGGCATGAGTTCAAGGACTCACACACTGTCTCCAACTTGTGGGAACGAAGCTGCGGGAAATAAGAAAGCCTGCAGCGGTGGTCATAGCAGCATTGCCTTTAGGAAGAAAAACTGGAAGTCATTCTGGGCTCCTTGAGAATATCCTTGATCACTCTACTCAAGAAAGTGCCCTGCCACTGCTAGATAAAGAAAGGGAAAGGGAAAGGGAAAATATTCCCAATACAATTCTCAGACTCAGTGACAGGGTGTATTCATACTTGGCAGATTTATATATGTGTACAGCAACAAGTTAATCATACTTGTGTAGTCATTTGTCCCCTTTTGTTTATTTGGATTGTCTTGGTGTGTATGCAAGCTTTACTTATCCACAGACCTAGGAAAATACAAATATATCTTTAGTAACAAAAAGTGCTTATGAGAGCCTGTCCCCAGCCTGAGCTAGGCAGTCCCTGGGAGGCCAGGTCAGGGGAAAGGCCCGGAGAGATCCCTGGTTGCAGCCTTTTGGCTGGCAAAGGGCTGGCTGGGGTGTGAGAGATTAATCTCAATCCACCATCTGCTGTACCACGTCTATTTCTGGAGGATGGTGCTCTCCAAGCGCTCCAGCTCGGGTGGCAGCTGCTGGGAAGAGGTCTTCAGTCAAGAGAAGGGAGCCCGGCAGGTGCTGACAGCAGGACCCCAAGCCACCCCCCCAAAGGAGGTGCCGGCCCCTCCCCAGTGTGCTCCGGTGGGCGAGCCATGGTCTGTGCTCTGCCAGAATGACCTGGACTTCACCCTAGCTCTGGCACACATGGGCTAAAGAAGACCAGCCACAGAATAAAGGCTGAAGCATCTTACTGCCGGTGGAGCTGCACATTGGCTTGTCCCACCAGAGGGTGAGCTGAGATCTATCACATAGAAGCTAGCAGTGTAGGGCTCTACCAATAGTGCTTCTTGCAGGTTAGTAGCAACAGCCAGCTGACATGAGCAGGAAAGGGCCTTACTGCACAGACAGCAGGTAATTCACAAGGCTGGAGAAGCTGCTACAAAGAGATGAGGCATCTCTGGGCATCCAGGGGACAGAACACCACTCATGGTCTCCCTGAAGAGGCAGGGGCTGCTAGACCGAATGGGCCTCACCATTGTTTTGGTGGTGCAGCCAAGATTGGTGTCCTGGCAAAGAGAGACCTGGTGCAGAGAGGGCAGGCCGTGTACAGAACCCTGGCTGGGAAAGTTGTGTCAAGACATGCCCAGTGGAACAGAGGTAATAGGCCTAGAGAAACCTAAGAGTTAGCAGGAGGTGGTATGCATACCTGTTATCCCAGAACTCAGGAGGCTGAGGCAGGAGGATCATTGAGTTGAGATCAGCCTGCACTGCAAAATGAGCTCAGGGCCAGTCTGAACTGCATAGTGAGACCCTATCTCAAAGAGACAAATAAAAACAGGGAAAGAAAAAGGAAAAAAAAAACCCTAGGGGCGGTCAGTGGATGACAGGGACTATCACATGCTGCTCCTGGTGGTGGGGAGAATGTGTACCCTTGAAAGACATGCCCAGGTCTTACCATCTGGCACCTGAGAAGGGACTTTACTTGGGAAGACTGTGCAGCTCTTAATTAAAATTGTGGGTCTGGGGTGGAGGTCATCTTGGGTGGAAGGCAGGACTGCCTGGATTCAAGGACAGACATCCTTGTGAGAAGGGCAGAGGGAGATTTGCGAGAAGAAGTGGAACAGAAGGTTCCATAAAGGTGGGCAGAGCCTGAAGTGCTGTAGCCGCCAGGCCAGGTACAAGTGGAGGCACCTGCAGCTGGAAGAGGAGAGAGCGCTTCTCCCGTGGAGGCTTCAGGAGAGCCTGGAGCTGCTGACGCTCTGATGCTGATTTCAGAATTCTGGCCTCCGGAACCAGGAGATGATACATTTATTTCAATCGAGCCAGCCAGTGGTTTGTTAGAGCAGCTCACAGACCACAGTACCCAAGGTGTTTTTGATGATCTCTTGATGCTGTGTCTCTGAGAGCTGTAGGCTCAGGCTGCCCCTGGGGGTGGCATGGGTACAAGTCTTCTGGGCTGCTTCAGGTGATTCTGTGACCCTCTGGGCCTTGGTCTCACTGTCCTGGCAGCAATTGGGGCAAGCATTTTTTAGGCAAGGAGGGGTGAATTGGCCAATTGTGCCAGGGACCAATTGCCTGATTCTAGCTCTTGGCTCTGCCTTGCTTGGTGGGACTCATGAAGGGTGTGACACACCAGTGTGGTTGCTTTATGCATGAGCCAGGATCCCTGTTGCTGCATCTTGTTTGATGAGTTAAAGGAAAGGGGCTGATGGACAGGGATTAGTGGACTCTCTGGCCCAAGGGAAGGCTGGGAGAGGAGTTGCCTGCATTGACCTCACTCTACTTAAGAGTGATGAGAATTTCCACCTCTTGCGAGGGAAAAATGGATGCAGTCCCAGGGAGTGAGGAGCTATCTGTTAGCCCATTTAGAGGACAGGACTTCCGTCCTGTAGTGCAGGGCCTTGTACAGCCCCGAGCCATTTGAAGGTCAGCCTGACTGTTAGGGCAGCTAGTTTGGGAAACCTGTGGGGTCCACCCATCTCAGACTCTGTCTTTATTCGTACATTCCTTCCAAGGCATTGTCTGCACACTGAGTATGGGAAGACGGCAGCCTAACCCCACAGTGCTGCTGTATGAGGGGCCAGGCAGGGAAACAGGAAATGACAGTCCATGTGTGGCATATCCGGGAATGTCCAGGGAGAGAATAAGTGAAGCCTGGCTGGGGGCAGAGTTAGAAGGTGATGGTGGCTGGAGAGAGGAAATCTGCTTTGGTTGGGGAGTGGAGGTTTCTGGAGGATGAACAGCGGCCTGAGGACAGTGAAGGGGTCCGGTGAAGGGGCAGGTGCAAAGGCCCTGGGGTGGACTTGTGTTGGAGGAGTTTGAGGAAAGGCAGCAGTGCAGAGTGCAAGGGTGCAGGGGGCGGTGGGACCGGGAATTCAACTTTGAGAGAGATAGGGGCTGTCTTGTTTACTTGTCTCTCTTGTTGCTGGTACAAAACACTCAACACCCAAAATTAAGGAAGGAAAGGTTTATTTAGCTCACAGTTTGTGGAGGTTTCAGTCCATACTCGGCTGGCTCCAAGGCAGGGTGGCACATGACAGAGGGCAGCTGTCCATGGTGGTGGAAAACAGCAAAAGCAAAGAGCAAAAACAGAGGTCAGTGCACAAGCAAGCCTCTTCCTGTACTTTGTATTGTATGCAGGCCATTTCCCCTGGGGCAGGTGTAGCGCTCACACCCACAATCCCAGCATTCGGTCATGAGTCAATCAAAACTGTAGCAGGCACTCCAGGACTGCCTGAGGGGCGTCTAGGACATCTAGACACAAACCGTGATGGGCATAGGGCACGGGGTGTGGAGCAGCGTGGTGGGATACAGTTTCTCTGTGTGATGGTGACTCTTGATTACCAGCTTGATTGTTCTGAGAGCTGTTAGGGGAGTAGGAGGTGTATCTGGGTGTGTCTGGGTTTAGTGGAAACTCAGCTTTGGGGACTCCGGCTGGTCCCTGGACTCTTCCTCTCCTGCTCTTTCTCACCGTACCTGCTTCCTGGGTGCCAGCATGATCAGATTCCCTATACCATGCCCTCCATCATGGTGTTCTTGCCTCCAAGCCAGCCTGCAACGGATGAAATCTCTGAAGGCTTAGCCCAAATCAACCTCTCTTCCTTCAAGTAGCATATGTCAGGTGTTCTGTCCCTGCAATGGACAGCTGACTAATACAATCTTTAACAGATCCATTTGGGCTGAGAAGGGAAGACCTGGGGCCCTAGAAGGTGGAGGCAGGAAGGCAGCTCAGGAGCCCTGATATGGTCTCATCAGTAAGGAAGCTGGCAGCATGCCTTCCATTTCTGACTTCATTCATTCACCCATTCACTCACCCATTCACCCATTCACCCATTCACTCACCCATTCATTCACTCACTCATTCATTCATTTACTCATTCATTCACTCACTCATTCGCTCACCCATTCACTCACCCATTATTCACTCACTCATTCACTCACCCATTCACTCACTCATTCATTCAGTTACTCATTCATTCACTCACTCATTCATTCGCTCACTCATTCATTCACCCACCCACTCATTCACTACCCACTCATTCACCATTATTCATTCATTCACTCATTCATTTACTCATTCATTCACTCATTCACTTATCCATTCATTCATTTAGTTCTAGACCCAGGGAAGGAACCATTACCTGTGGTAGGGTACTGAAAAATCTTCCGTGCATGGTGGCACATGCCTGTACTCCCGGTACTTAGGCATGCTGAGGCAGGATGATCATACATTCAAGCATCTTAGCAACTCGATGAGACTCTGCCTCAAAATAAAGAATAAAAAGGGCTGGGGATATAGCTTGGTGTGAAGGGCCTGGATTCAATCCCAAGCATCACCCAAAATAAAAACCTTTCAGTCCATAAGGATGACCTCCTTAGCATAGCATTTGCGCTTAAACCAGTGATTCTCCCACAGGAGACCACTTCGCTCACCTAAGAGACACTGACAGATGTGGAGTCAGGGTCCACTGCTACACTGAGCAGGCAGCGTCCTGGCATCTGGTGGGTAAGGGTTAGAGATATTCAACAATATCCTCCCTATAATCCCAGCACCCAGAAGACTGAGGCAGGAGGATTGCTGTGAGTTTGAGGCCACCCAAGGCTATGCAGTGAATTTAAGACCAGCCTAAACTACATAGCGAGACTCTGTCTCTAAAAAACAAACAAGAAACGAAACTCCAAAAAAACATCCTCTGGAGCAGGGAACAGCCCCCACAACCAAGAACACGGTCCCAGTGTGTGCAAGGCTGAGATTGAGAAACTGTGGTCTACACTAAGATTCTGCAGGAGAGAAGAGCGGACCTCAAAGTCAGACACCCCAGCTCCAGAGCTCTGCGGCCTCCGGTGCCCTGGCAGCCACCCCTCCGCCCCCAAGGCTGGTGGCTGGCTGTTCACTGGGTGCTCTTATTTCCCTGTCCTTTGTGAGCTGCAGAAAGCCATTAAGTCCATGGATCTTATCACGATCAGCGCACCCGGCGTCGGCCTGCGGCCCCCTGCCCCGGTGGGCTCGTGCGTGGTGTTTTCCACACAAGCCCTTTTCTTCCAGCCACAGGAAAATGTAAGATGACATTTTCTAAAATCTTCGCTTTGTAAAACTGCCAAGACTAATCTCAAGGCACAAAGAGCATTGTGGAAATCAAAATTGACTGGAGGAGTCACAGCCAGCGAAGGCTGGATTTAAACGACAGCACAGTGGCCTTTGTGCTGTGCGTGGTGGTTGTTTTCCAATTGATATTGCTCATGGAAGGTGAGGATTTCTAGTGTTTTTTTTCTGGCTAAGTCATCACCTGTTACCAGCTTGAGTGGTGCAGGTAATCTCTCAGCTTTAGAAGCTCCCTGGACCTCATGCTTCTTGTTTTCATGAGATTGTGGCAAGGCTGGGGCTGTTAAGAAGAGGTGGTTTCATTGCTTTTTCTGCTTTCCTATTGAAGAAATCAATTATCTGCAGGGAAGCCCCCCATGTAACTCTTAATGAACGTATTCCTGATTTATTCACATGTGCTTAAGATGCTCAAAAGTAGAAGTTGGGCCTTTTTAAGAAAAAGAAAGTCAGAAACTATGCTTGGATGTGAAATGGGAGAGCCCTCAGTACTTTGGTCCATCCACGTCCTTGGATCCATAAAGTGGTCCTGATGCAGGGAGAGGAGAGATTGAGAAATCTGGTTGCTGGGCAACAGATCCCACAGGGAAGAAAGAACCAGTGGGCTGGTTGGGCGCCACTTAAGTCACAGACCAGGACAGAAGGGACAAGGAAACTCAGACATTCCTCCTTTGTCTTCTTTGCTGAGCTGGAGAAGGACAGAAATGCAACAATCCCAAGAGGCATAGGGGTGCTCAGTGCTGACTCATTAGCAAGGTGGGGTAGGGGTCATCTTGACTTTCAGATAATCCCAGAGGTGGGTGGAGGGTTGGGTCTTTCTAACCCAGGAACATCAGAAAAGAGAGCTGTGAATGTTTTTCAGTGAGGTGTAAGGAAGCCAGAGGAAGTCCCAACTGAAGGGAAGTGAGCTTAAAAGTCAACACTGTGTCCTCACATCTCCCATCCCTTGCACTGGGGAAGGGCGCCTTATAATCCAAGGGTGGACAGTGCCCACCTCATAGGGATATTTGAGAATTAGAGCACCGTTTCGAGTGGAATACTCTTTTTTCTTTCCTTTGCAGTGTTACGGATCGAACCTGGCGCCTTGTACATGCCAGGCAAGTGTTATTCCACTGAGCTACACTACCAACCCCTATAGGCAGTGCTTAGAACAATGCCTGCACATTGTGACTGTCATTGGTACTGTGGTTATTTCTCTTTCCTGTTTCAGATCAGAAACGGAAGACCTAGGCTCATTAGCTCTGTCTACTTTTTCTTTTCTGCAGTATAGAGGACTGAACCCAGAGCCTTTTTACTGAGCAGCATTTCCTGCCCTTTATGTTTCAAGACACGGTCTCCCTAAGTCACTAAGTGGCCTAGACTGGGCTAGAACTTGTGATCCTCCTCTCTCAGCTTCCTAGAGTACTAGGATTATAGGGGTGCACCACCACACTTGCTTGGACCTGAATTTCACACATTCTCTTGCTTTTNGGCAGTCATTTGGGTTTGTACATAGTGAATACTGTAGATGTGTCAGCCAGGATGGATAGGTTGTACTTGGTAACAACCAGTGCTAATGGCTTAACCCTTTCCAAGTGCATATTTTTGGCTTATGTCCAGTGTACTCTGTTGGTGGGATTGGGCTGTGTTCACAGTGTTCACTCAGAAACCCTGGCTGTCATAGAGTTCATCTTAACATTCATCTATCTTTCTCAGCCTGGCTGAAAGAAACCTTCCTCTTAGTTCCTCCACTGCTTCTGACTACACTGTGTTCCATAAGCCCAGGTTCTTCTTCTTGAGACAGGGTCTCGCTGTGCAGCACAGGCTGGCCTTAAGTTTTTCATGAGCCTTCTCCCTCAGCCTCCTGAGTGGTGGTTTTGCAGGTGTGCACCACCACACCTGGCAGGGCTGGGCTCTTTCCCAACTCCTCTGCTTAGCAAGCTCTTCCCATGGCTGGCCCCTTCTCATTGTGAGGTACCTCCTGACCTTGCCATCTAAAGACAGTCCTTTGTCCCACTTATTCTCTACCCTGTCACCCTGGTATTTCATCTCAACTATGTCACATGTCTTAATGTAGGTTGGTCATTGTGTAAAACATTGGCTAGATAGGGCCAAGGGCTTGGTTTTGTTCCAGGTGTTACTCTCGAACTTAGTACATAGCAAATACTAAATTTTTCTTTAAAAAAGCATCATGGAATGAACAAATAAATGTCTATCTTCTCCCACTGGAATTTATACTCTGAAAGCACATTGGCCAAGCAATGGCCATGACTCATCCACATGGCTGACACTGACAAAGGTTCT
>NDGM011198590.1:0-16553 GCA_002564305.1 Octomys mimax
CCAATTTGCATACCACCTTATAATATTTATTTTTACTTAATAAATTCATGATTTTTCCATAAATTGCAGTATTTTAACTTGCTGTCTTCATTATTTTATTTCCTGATATATTTTTAATAAATATTAAAATCTTTAACTTAGATTTAACATTTTCAGAAACTTTTTAGTTAGAAAGAGACCAAATTGGGTTCAAATGGTTACTTTAGTGCAATAAATATTTTCTGTGCTGAATAATGGACTCAGAATCATATATGCATAAGTTTAAAAAAACTATATATGATACAAATATGACTAATATAAAGGAAATCTAATTTACATTTCTCAAGTAAAACTAAGGCTTATAGGTACTCCATTTCTTCCCCAATTATATTGACATTATATACTGTAAAGGAGACCAAATGCCGTACTGTATAACTCCAAAGAATGCATATGTATATGTGTATGTATACGTATATGTATATGTATATGTGTGTTTTCACACACATGTATATTTTCTCATGTACATATTTTCCAATTTAGGGTCCTAGATCATGAAAAAATTTTGTAAGACAGTGATATATTAATTTCCTTGTATCTTAATTGAGACTGCTTAAACTAAATTCATAGTTCTAGAAACTAATTGCATTCTATATAACTTACTAAAATTCAGTATATATAAGAAGATATGAAGCCTAGTGATATAGCTCAGTGCCACAAGCGCCTGCCTGGTAAGAACAATGTCCTGAGTTTAATTCCTGGTACCAAAGGCATAAAAGGATCTATAAGAAGATAGTAATTTTCAGATTAAAATTGACTAAGTTTATTCCTCGGAGCCCATGTGTACCTACAAGTCTATATGTGTACTATGGGAGTTGGGCTCTTGTCTTTTTATATGACACATATCTGTAATGTCCTTTGGCAAACATCTGAACATGCACAGGCTGTTCACTGAGGAATGGTGATGTAGCTTAATAAAAAGGTGTCATTGTGCTTCTATTTACTGTTCATGTTCCTAAAGACATTTCTTATTCAGTGAATGTACATCAGTGTATTCACCATTAAATAACTCAAGCCAGAAATAAAAGTAATGTTATTTCACCCTTCTCACACATGCAAACTTATTGAAGTCTAGCCCAAGTATTTTTTTTTTTAAATGCAACAGATTGGAGTTTATCTTGGAAGAGTTCTTCCATCTGTGAAAACTGTCACTGGAAGAAGGAAGAACACTTTAAAATAAATCTACCAGCTGTATTGATAATCTTGTAGTGATATGAAGGCCTGAACATGATAGAACTATTTGTTAAATTAGTTATACCATATGACAGGAGAGCTGGATTGTGAGTTTTCCAGCTCCTGATAATGACTTTAAAAATCATTAAATTGTAGTGAAATGACACTTATTTAGTTTCAAGCCATAATTTTAAAATAAAAAGCAATGTATTAAAACTTACAGTTATTTTAAAATTAACTCACCTAAATGTAATGTGTTATGATGAAAAACATGCTTTAAAAACCCCAACGACTAATAGAAAATTAAACACCTGCAAAATATGGCTAAATTAATGGGCTGGCAAACATTCAATGCCTATATTTTTTATTTGACAACAGCAAACATTTTAAACATCATTTTTCTCTTTTAGAATTAAAAAATACACTCTGAAAGTCTCCTGTCTTTTTCACAAGATGGGTCTGTGCACAAAAGACTAGATATTTATATTGTATCCTTTCTTGTGTAGCCCTTACATTTTTCCTCTATGATGGAACACTAAAATGTTTGTGACTGATTCAATCATGTGGAGAAAGCAGTTAAGAGGTGTGTATTTTCTAGAAGGAGGCTACTGAGCTGTTTGTAAAGTACCCTTCTTAATTTAAATTTTCTAGCCTTTACTTTTAAAAAGGGTTGAAGAGAATACAAAATAGAATGAATCTCTTGTGTAGAAGGAAATCATCCCCCTTGCTAATGGATAAAGTATTGATATTTATCACTATGAGAAGAGTGGAGAAGGATTTCCTTTTCTGAGAGGTTTCTCAGTATCTCAGCTCTGAGGACTCAGATTCCTAAAGAGTGGAATTCTGAGCCATATCTTCTCTGTTATCTAAGAGAGATGGATTGCCATGGTGAGTTTGCAGACATTGTTCAGGGTTGGCTCCACTCATTTCAAAACTATGCTTTTATTTTCTCTGATGCAGACTTACGCTTTTCTTTTCTCAGCACTATAATTTCCCCTATAGGCTTCCTACACTACCTTTCTAAGAATTTTTATATTATATATTCAGTAATCTTGCTAGTTAATCCCTTAATACTGGACCTTTCTATTGAAAAACTTCATTAAACACTAAATTTCTAGCTGCAGCCATCAGAGTTCTCCACAGTTCGATCCCAGCACACTTCAAATGTATCTTCTAAGCATCTTTGCCTAGATAATGATCTGCTCTAGCCAAATCAAGTGAGTGCATCAATACCTATTCTGAGATTTTGTTTTGAATATTCACCCATTAACTCTTCCTCATATCTTAGCTTAGTCATCCTCAAAGTTATTTTGAAATCCATCTGTTTATAGCTGATGAACACCTTAAACTCACACACAAACATCATGATACCATGGGCATATATTTGCTTTTTAAAAAATACACATTATACTTCTGACTTAAAAAGGTAGTTGATTCACTAACATTAACTGTTATAAATATAAAATCTTCTTTAAAATATTGTTTTGTTTAAAAGGTTACTTTTGGAGATATGAGAGAGTTGAATGAGCACACCATTTGGTGGCCAGTGCTATCTAGCTTAGGTTTTATTAGTTTAACCTCAATAGCAAATCATGACCCAAATGTGAAACTTCAATTTTTTTTCTTGAATTTGCTGAAACATATATCTTTTTTTTATTCTATTATTTTGAATACCGTCTTTTTTTTTCCATTTTGTATTTTAGGACCAGGGTCTAAGGGTCTACAAGGTCTTACTAAAAGATTGGACCCATAGTGATCTGCCTGTGTTCAGCCTCCCAAGAGCCAGAATTACAGGCGTGGTCTACCACTCCCAGTCTCAATCATGGTGTCAGCATACCTCCGGGGGCGGGGCTGGCATAGTATGCTGGGGATTGAACCCTGGCCACTGTGTCTGTCTAAGCAGGCGCTTTAATCCTTTGAGCTATTTGGCTGGCCCTTAAATACAGTTTTGAAATGCATATTGAGGCTCATGAAACAATCAGTTGAAAAATCCTTATGTGACTAATTGGATATTTATTAATTTAGTACAGGATCTTCCTACGCAGCTCAGACTCATAGTTATCCTTCTGTCTCAGCCTCCTTAGCATTGTGATTACTGGTGTGCACCACCATGCCTGGTTTCAATGGCTGGCACAGCATGGACAGGCTTCCGGAGCTAGCAGGTCATGTGGTACAGGGCATCAAACCCAGGTCCTTATGCTTGCTGGACAGGTGCTTAGACCACCTAGCTATCTTCCCAGCCTAGATTTTTATGTTGAAAGCATCCTTTTAATTATTCACTAGGACTTTTTAGTCAGTGAGTGAGCCAATAAGTACCTTTTAACTGGTTATGCTAAATGTACTAAACTGTCAAGTGAGAGCAGAAAAGAGTAGTGACAAATGACTTTAGGATAACTACTCTATTGCAGGATATGGAGGAGATGAGGCTTAAGCAGAAGCGAAGCTTGCTTGACTAGGAAAATATTGATTAATTTAAAATCAGTAACTGTTTATCTTGGCCAGTGTTAAATAAAGTCATCCATAACCAGGAAATAAAGACAAATAAGTTTGTATATTTGCATTATCATGATAAATAATTGGAGTATAAAGGAATACTGAATATTTTTTTAGCTTTCTAGGATAAAGAACAATTGTGTTAATCTGGTATTTAATATTAATTAATAGTTCTGATAGAATTTATATGTTCACCTGTATATTTGTGCCAGGTAGAGATGTATTTTTTTCTGTTCAGAAAAATGTCAAAATCAGATTTCCTTATCAAAAATATTGTCCAGTTTTGTATCCAATAATCTTACTCATGTACTCTTTAATTAAATTGTCTAAATAATTCCATATTCCTCAATTATAGTTTTGAATATAAAGTCTATATTCAAAATCTGTATATCCCTTATGTTTTCTCATGCAAATGCGTTTGATAGTTCAGTGATGTCTCACATATTTAGAGTTGAAACCATCACTATAGTTAATTTGAGAACATTTTTCTCACTCAGAAAGAGACCGGATACTCCGAGCAGCCATTCTCCATTCTGTGTCAGACTGCCAGCCCCAGAAACTGCTTGTCTGCCTTCTGAATCCAGACTTCTGCCTAAGATGGACAATTTACATAAATGGGACCACAGAATATGTAGTCTACTGTGAATGGCTTCTTTGATTTAGCATAATCTTTTCAAGGTTTATCCATGTTAAAGTATATATTGTTACTTCATTCCTTTCTATTTTTAAAATATTGTCTTTTTTTGTATGGATACACACATCAGTTAGCCATTTATAAGGTGATGTGCAGTTGGGTAGTTTTCACATTTCAACTATTATGAATAACTGTTACGACGTTAGCTTTTGTGTGGACATATGCTTTAAATTCTTCTGAGTGTACACTGAGGAGGGGAATTGCTGAGTCTTGTAATTTTATTTTTAACTTTAGAGCGATTGTCAAACTATCTTTCAAAGCAGCTACCCTATTTTCCTCTCATGTCAACAGTGTCTAAGGATTCCCATTTGTCTGTTCCATTGCTAAAGGTTCTATTTGTCTTTCTAACTAGAGCCATTTAAATGTGTGATTTCTGTCTTGTTGTGGTTTTAGTTTGTATTTCCCCCTATGACTAAGGACCAGGAGCGTTTTTGATCATGCTTATTTCGAAACTTGGATATCTTTAAGAGAAGTTCTTTTTTATGATTATCTGCCCATTTTAATTAAATTGTTTGCCTTTTTATGATTGAGTTATAAATGTTAATATGAATTATGGAAGTATCCTTCATCTATTGTTTGATCCTTGGTGAATTTGCTTTTATTTGCTTTTGCTCTCTGAATTAAACTAGTTAAGAATTAAATTCCATACCACATTTCCATTAAGCATTTAGGAAGAAAGAGCCATTCTTATGTGTCAGTCCAAACTTCTGGTTGCCAAGACAGCACACTAAACAAGACAAATATTGCTAAGCAACATAAGTGTTGTTAGAAGCCTATGCCAATTTCTATCTTAAAATATTTTATTTACTTAGGAGTGAAAGTCTGATTATTTTGAAATACATTTTACTATACTGATTTTTAAAAATTATTTTCTTGGTCTTTTCCTGAATTTTCTGCAAGATTGCTTTAGATATTTTCCACTAACTTCAATTTCTGCAAAATATGTTTCTGTATTTGTTTATGAAGCTTATATTTTTCTCTCTTCAGGCATTCAGAAAATTTTGATTGAGTGCTGAATATTTTATATAAGGAAAGTTGCTTCATAAGCAGGTTATATAAAGGACTTTTTTGAAAGACTGGGAACGTACTAATAGTAGACAAATAGTAGTCATGATTTATTATTGTTATCATTACTTTTACAATGTTGGTGATTTAGTGCAGGGCCTCACATATGTTAGGCATGTGTTCAGTTACTAAACTCTATCTCCTATTTGATTGTCACAATTACTATTCCTATTGGTATTGGTATTGGTATTATTATGCAATTTATAATCGCCAAGTATTTATGATTACATTTAAGGTTCTTCATTTTGTCCTTCCTAGAAACAATGGATATGATATCATAATGTGAAAGGAAAAATAATATTACTTTCATATAAGTATATATTAAACTTGCAGTTTCTTGAATTTGTACTATTTTTTTAATGTATTTTAGTACAGGGTCTGCAGGGTCTCATTATGTAGATCACACTCCTAGTGATTCTCCTGTTTTCAGCCTCCCAAGCACTGGGATTATAGGCACGCACAACCATGCCCAGTCTCAATTGCCATCTCAGCAGGTCCCAGAGGTGGGGCTTCTTGAATTGTAGAAGTTTTATTCTTTTTAAATTTTTTTTAGAAGTTTTATTCTTACAAAAGTTTTTTAACAATTTCAGCATATGCCTGCATGTAATTTTCCCTATTGTTCTGCTAATTTTTATTAATTTTCCTAATTATTATGTAATTTCCTTTGTCTATTGAAGAATACCATCTCTATGATAGCATGTTATATTTATTTGTTATCTCCTTAATTCCTCATGACTGTTATGAGTTTTTCTAACTTAAAAAAAAATTCTTTTTGATATACTGGTCTGATTTAAGTAGCACTGTTTGTTCCCAAATCTTGATTATGATTATTGTGAAAAATAGTTCCAACTTTACAATAATTTTCCGTTATTTAGTTATGTGAATACCATCTTTGTCCCGTATGTTTTTAAAAATAGAATTCAAAAATTACTGTGGAAATCAGAGTCACCTAAGAGATTTTATAATATAGTAGCTAAGTGTGAGGCAAGGAGTGAGGAAAGATGAACTTGAGGTCTGTTCTAGCAGTTCTTGTGAGGTGTGCTTTGTGTTTGCCTTGGGTACACTGAATGCTAGAAAAGGGTGTTAGTAAGCATAGGGTGTCATAAAACTTTGTACAAGTCAATGTATGAAGGGAAGGTGCTGACTGCTTTTAATTTGGGTTTGTGGAGGATTACCTGAATAGAACCTTTGTTGCTGTTGTTCTTTGCAAGATGGATTTTAATCTTGATCAAACAATGCTATGTAGGTTATTTTTTTTTAACTGAAAATAATAATTTTTAAATAATTTATTATTTTTATTTATTTATTTATTTTTAGTGGAACTGGGGATTGCACTCAGGCCCTAGAGCTTGCTAGGCAAATGTTTATGGAAAGAATAATTTAAAGCAAAATATATTATGGTGTTTTACAAATTAAAAGTCTTAATAGAATAAATATATTTTAATTTTTGATTTTTAAAAAATTGGTTGAATAAATTTTTCATTATTTGATGCTGAATTAAAATACATTGTTATATAATAAAATTTTATATTTTGTAGAACTATTATGGAGCAGCTAAGAAGATTTTTTCTGACAACCCACTTGGTCTTACTTGTGGAATGGTGTGTCCAACTTCTGATCTTTGTGTAGGAGGATGCAATTTATATGCCACGGAAGAGGGACCCATTAATATTGGTGGACTGCAGCAGTTTGCTGCTGAGGTATGTAGGAAGGACACTTGGTTCTCCTTCTCTTGTGATCCAGTACTAGTATCTGAAAGTATAAATTACTAGTGTTTTGTTGAAATACAATTTACAGAGTGATTCATGACAAAAGCACATGTATTCTGTAATAAAAATGTTTTTTATTCAACAATTAACCTATAAAAACAAAATTAGAAAAAAAACAGTTACAATCTCTGCAGATTATTGAATATTTTCAAGGAGCACATATAAATTTGATAATCTAAAAATAGAATTTATTTGTTAACTTTTCAGTGAAATGCAGCAAGCAGATTCTAGTTTGGAAAGGCTGTACTCTTGAACTGATAGTTGTCTTTGATCTGTCTAGATTGAAATAATATTTCAGCAGTATTTTGTCATTTCTTTGAGTATGAGAGGCTTGAGATTTTTAAAAAAACTTGAAACTGAATAATATTTCTCAACAACGTAAGAATATGATTAGATTCTGTGAACCAATCATTTGGGAGTAGTTCTGCTATTTGGATCAAATATTTATAATGAAATAAAATGAATGTTCCTTTCTACTACTCACCCTATACAAGTTGGTTTGGCTTTTTCTTTTACGAATCCTCTGTAAATGACTTCGATTGTGTGAATTCTTTATGTTCTTAGGGATTTCTTATTTGGAATCGAGAAGTAAGTCAATTCCCATGCATCACTTGAATTATTAGTTTAAAGTTAAATTACAGTAAGATTTTATAATCTTTAGGGGTGAAAATTAAATACTTGTTTACACTAGAATTTTTAGGTAACGACTTACCTATCTGCTTTTGTCAACACAATGTATTCTTTCCCTTTAGGACCCTGTCTATATCTTTCCAGCTCAAACTTCACTTTGCTTTCAGTATTAAATCAGGGTTATTTCCTTCCCGCTTTCTGACAGGTTAATTCTATGGAATCTCTTCTGGGAATGAGAAAATAAAAAAAATGTGTTGTTGTGAGTTGTTGCAATAAATTCTTGGATTTAATTTCTTTTCTTACTAAATTCAAAACTGCATTAGGCTTATCTGACCAATGAAAGTTATAATATTTATAATCTGAGAAAATGCTTAGTTGATGGAGAAGATTCACTGAAATCCTTTTCATCTTCCTTTGGTAACCCATTGTTTCTTCATTAAACCAGGTCAAACTTGCCTGGGCTATATATAGTAAAAGAATGGTATCATGCTATTTATATAAACAATCATTGTGTTTCAAAATAAAAAATGATTTAAAATGCTATCATTAGGTATTGATCTTGGCTCAAGAAATAGTAGAGGGAGAAAGAGAAACAGAGACAAAAATAAATAAATAGAGACAGAGACAAAAACACTTTCTGTAGGAATTTTCACTTGGTTTTAATGAGCTTCTATAATCCTCTCCCAAAGCACACTGTATTTACTTGAAGATCTACTTAGAAAGTTTTGTGTATACCTTCATTGTTATAGAGAATTAATTAGAAACTCAGTAAAATTTGACCATGGCCATACTTGGGACTTTCTGAACATCTTACCTAATGAAGCATGCAACATTATGCACCTATAAATGTTTTGTACCTGAATTAAGAAATTTATAAAAACATGTATTTTGCAGTTGTGTTCAATTATGTTTTGTGTAACTGTGGTTACAATATAAGTAATAAATAAAAGTGTTCCTGTTGGAAGTACTGATTAAAGCTTCAATTATGTTTTAGTGTTTCCTGCTTAGGGTGTTTTGTTCCAGACAGTCCTGTATATCCTAGGTCAAAATGGACTTTACCTAAATTTATCTGACTGTAAAATCACTATGAAGATAAACAAAACATTAGCTATGTGGATGTCTTGGAAAAGGGTAAAGTGAAAACCATTATTCATTCAAACTCGAGAACTATTGACATGAATACTTAAGTCAAAGTGCAACCAATGCAAATGATTTTAGATTTGATTGTTTTATAAAACAAAGATTGATTTTTGACCTTTAAAGAAATAGAAATCTATTTTTCAACCAAATTAAGCAAAGGTTAGAAACGCAAACTAAAATAGAAAAACATTTTTCAAAATTGTTTTCCTATAACTTACTAGTGATTTTTTAAATATCAGCTTTGTAGTCTGCCTTTATTGGTTGAATGCACACCCTGTCCTCCATATGAACAGAATCACATTGGGGACAGACTGTCCTGGCAAGGGAACAAGTAACAAAAGGAAAACTGGCAGTGGAATCTGGAGGCCAGTGTTGTGTTTGTCTTATTTTTTTGTTGTGTTTTTATTGTGTTTGCTTTGTTTTGTCCCTTTTTGTCCTCATCTGTAGTGTCACTGCAATGAGTGTAAGCTTCTTTGCCTTGCTTTACTGTGTCTGAAATAGTTTTCAAGACTGATTCTGTTTTTGTAGGAATCATTTTTTTCTTCTATTAATATTGTGATGCTGTAATGATACTGCTTCAGTAAAACAACTTGGAAAAATAATTTGATGAGGATTTTATCAGTCTCCTGATGTTTTTTAAATTTCTCTGCCACAATATAATCCTTGAAAATTTTATTTTGAGAAGTATTTGAATATTTAATATAATATTTAAAAATCATGTTTATTATATTTACTAGATTAATTAGATTCTCATTTCCTCTCAGATTTCATTAATGGATTGCAAGAAAAGGATGAATGAGAATGGATTCTTTATGCATTGCATAGAATTAGAAATAAAAGTGATTTTGAATAGAAAATTGGCTGTATGAGATATTTCTTGTCCACAAGTATTGCAGATGTGTAAAGTAGAATCAATTCCACTGATTTTCACATGCAATTTAAAATAATTAAAATTCACTTCTAATGTTTGGGTAAATATTAAAATGAAAGAAAGCCAGAAAATTGGATCTTAAAAATTAATTCCTAAATTCTGAATTTTTAAGAACACATTAGATTTATGAAATTAGTGTCCAAATATAGTACTCATTTTTTACATTAAGCAATTAATTAAAATGCATATTGCTAATTAAAGATAGTGCCTTTAATAGTATATACTGCTTAGAACTTTACCTTTATTTTGACTTTATTATTTTAGTTAAGAATGGGTGCTCATTGAACAATGTTACCTTTAGATTTTCCTTTAATTTTCTATCAGTAAGTTTTAAAATATGTCCTGTCTTTTGGCACCCAGTTTTATCGCATCAGCCTATACTACTTGCAATAAGGCAAATTTGGATCAAATAATGAACAAAATTTATTTAATTTTATATTTTGTATGCTAAATATCTTGAACTGTTCAAATATTGAATGTTTTCCTAGTAATCAAACATTGATTATTGAATCAGGTCCACGTCTGTAGGTTCCAAAGAAATAGTATAAATTAGTGTGGATTTTTCCAATGAGTGTTGAAATATAAAGGCATTTTTATATGTTGTTGGTTATCAGTTTCATCAGTAAATTTTTTAATTTGTATGTTTTCCTATTCTGTGGCATACAGGGTGAAACAGGTGCCTACTTATGTAATACACAAATTCCATGTGTGTTTTCCTTATGAAAAAGAAGCCAGTTACTTGAATACCATTTGGGTACAGTTTGTTTCCAGATAGAATATTATGCCTGTAATTTATATAACATAGCCATATGTGTGAATTTGTTTCTATTTTGGGTAGGAACTTGAGGATTCCTATTTTTTTTTTTAACACTCATCTATTTCCTAGCCATGTTACAAACTTTATTAGATACTACTTTTCATGACTAATTTTGATACTTGTTTTGGTGTTTTAATATTTATACTCAGTTTTCTAGAATTTTATTGACCACTTTGCCCTTTTACTTCCTAATATCAAGGAAGTTTATTTATTTATTTATTTATTTATTTATTTATTTCCTGAGACAGGATCTCTCTATGTAGCTCAGGCTGGCCTTCTGCTCACTTTTGTAGCCTCAATGCTGGTCTCGAACTCTCAGCTATTGTCCTGTCTCAACATCCTGAGTGTGGGTGTAAAAATAATATATTATCTTTCCAGGCATTCTTTTCCACATTTTTTCAGGAGGGCTCTGTTTAGGTAATTGGTCAGTGTTTTTAATCAAGTAAAAAAAAAAAAAAAATTATTGGTACAATTCAAACAGTCAAGTGTTATTTTAAAAGTTTGGGGAACACGTAAATTATTCATTGCATAACATTTGTGCTTAAATACTAAAATAAATACTTTTGAAGAGTTGTTAATAAAGAAGAAACATACTCATTCACACTAATGTGTGAATCTCCTAGTACAGCAAATTGTATTCCTAGCGTGTCTTCATTTGGAATATGAAGATCACTAAAGTTTTAAATTCATGATTTCCACAAATGTATTTAAGAAGACTGAAAAAATGTCCTAATAAGCAATGATGATTTTACATACTGTGACAAGTAATGTATTTCTGTGATACAGTCAATCAATCAGATAAGAAAGTAGAGAAAGTAAAGAAATGCAAACCCCAAATAAAGCTATATCATAAAGATTAGTATTTATGCACAAACTGAAGTGTGAAATTAGATATAACCTAGATGTATGTTATGTTGATTATTCTAGAAGTAAGATGCTCAAATGAGTAAGATACTTTGCAGAGGGGACAAAATTATTTTTAATAATTTATTCAATATAGCAGAAACCAACTAGGACCATCCAGGGAAATCAGTTGTGTGAATATCCAGTGTAGTAAGCCCTTAGTAAGAACTGAATTAATCAAACAAACATTGGATATTAACTAGAATTAAAGAGTTGTTTTAAGGCAGTTTCTAAATTACAGGTCCTTATTTTAGTATATTGAAATCAATAAATGTGATAGAAGTCTTTAACCAAGTGAGAAACAAAAATCATATGATCTTTGAAATGGAAATAGAAAATTTAATTAATGTAAGTCACCATTACTTCAGAATGAAAATATTCAATAAACTAGGTATAGAAGGTGCATGTCGGTATGATAAAGCCCATATTTTACAGTTTAAGAGTTAATATGATACTGAGTGAGGGGAAATCTAGGTGTTTCCTTCAATACCAAGAAACAAAAAGAGACACCTTCTTTTATCACTTTTACTAGAAATCTTAGCAGAGCAGTGAAACAACAGAAAGAAACAGCATCCATATTGAAAAGAGAGTGATAAATTATCACTGTTTGCATATGGCATAATCTTATATATATAGAAAACTCTTAAGAATTCCATCCAAACACTACTGTAATTAATATAAAAGTTCAGTAATGTTTCAGGACAAAAGAAACAACACACAAAGAGCATAGCTTTTTTTATGCATCACTGTAAAGGTATAATAAGTATTTGTGAATATATCTATAAATTGATGTCAGCATTATACAATGTACCCTTATATGAAAATAGCACATGGTGGTCTATGAACATTTTACATGTCTTTCAGCATCAGTTAAAAAAATAAAAAAACCTAATAATGTGAATTATCTATGGTTAGCATTAGTGATTTAAAAATGTTTTGCTAAACAAAGTGTATGTCCTAAGAAATATTGTAATTTCTTAGGAAATGTAGGAAATAAAAGTTAGAAACGAAAATTTCATGGCTAGCTTAAGACATGTGACTTGGTATTTTAGACTAAGAATCCATTTTTCAGTAATTTTTGTAACTTCGTTTTGGAGGTCATTAGCCATTAGGAAAGTAGGAGAGGAGAAATTTAGAATTTAGAATACATTAGGCTTATTTAACACTTCCAAAGATTTTTGTATTATCTCGTGATAAACAACCTAGAACACTTAGGTACTGTTTTATCCACTTGGACAGAAGAAAACTAAGGCTCAAAATTAGAAATCATAGTTAATGTCAGACAAGCTGTTGGACACAAAGCCAAGTATATAACTGTAGTAAATGTTATCTCCCTTTTATTACGAGTAACTTGAAGCTCCGTGATGTTAATTTCTACAACCTTACATATTTTAAGAAGCAGATTTAGGGCCAGAAAGATAGTTCAGTGGTATAAGAGCCTGCCTGGCAAGTGCAAGGACCCTGATTTGCTCTCCAGTGCTGAAGGCTGTGCAGGCCACCTGGGTGCACTGTACTGCCCTGAAACCAGGTGTGGTGGCATATGCCGGTAATCTCAGGATTGCAGAGGCTGAGACAGGAGGATCACTATGAGTCTGAACTAGGTAGCAAGACCCTGTATTGAAAGAATAAAAGATTGATTTTTTATTTATCTATTTACTTATTTTGTATTTTTAGGGAAGGGTCTACAGAGTTTTCAGGTCTCACTACTAGATTGGACTCTTAGTGATCTGCCTGGTTACAGCCTCCCAAGAGCTGGGATTACAAGCATGCACTACCATGCCCAGTCTCAATCACTGTCTCAGTGCACCCCAGGGGTGGGGCCTGCACAGCAGACATGGGACTAGAACTCCGCCCCCTGCCCCTGCTTGTAGGTGCTTAATCTGCTGAGCTACTTGGCCAGCCCAGAATAAAAGATTAAAAACAAAACAAAACAACAACAACAAAAAAAACAACCCAAAAGCAGAGGCAGATGTAGAATACAAAGCTGGTAGTTTGTAATTTTTCCCCATTACCTCACAATTGCTATCTTGTCATAGAACATGATACTTGGCAAGGACAGTAGGTTCAATGTAAGCCAAGGATTTCTGGTTCCAAATTTATAGCAGTACTTATAGCATGTGGTATGTTCTGTCATATGTGGTACATCACATATGTCATAGCTCCTAAATGTCTCTTAGATGTTGAGTAATTGCATGAAATGGTTTGCATTAATATAAACACAGCACATATGAATAATAATTTATTCATGTTTCACCAAAGATTTCTTATGGGTTTTGTTTTCCTTCCTTTGACTATAGAAATAGTGTGTATCTGCAAGAGAATTAGCATTTCTGGAAGTTTGAAATAATAAAAAGTTAGATTTTTCTTTTAAAAGTTACATAGGGGGCCAGAGAGATGGCTCAGTAGAATAAGCACTTCCATGGTAGGGGCTAAATTCAATCCCTAGTTCCACCAAAAAAAAAAAAAAGTTAAATAATAGCATGACTACAGAACTCCACTGAGAGCCTTTGGAAGGCATCTTACGCAGTGACAAGCCCTGAAGCTTATGCTCTTACCTATAGTTTTGTTTTCATTTGGAAATCCTAAGTCTGATTTTGTGAAGCTCATGAGTTACAAGTAAACTTAGAAATGAAGTAATGAAAAAATCATACATACAGTTCACTGTTGTTACTGATCAATAAAAGGTTTGAGTTCATAAATAGAATATCAAAGATATATATTACCATGATAACTTATCTTTAATTTTTAAAAATCATTTATTTATTTATTTATTTATTTGGTACAGTTTTTTGCTATGCATCTCAGACTCATAGTAATCCTCCTATGTCAACCTCCCCAGCCTTGCGATTATAGGTGTGCACCACCATGCCAGGTTTCGGGGCCAGCATGCCCTTCATTCAGGGTCCAGCATGGCATGTAGTGCCGGGGATCTAACCTGGATCTGTATGTTTGCCAGACAGGCACTTATGCCACCAAGCTATCTCCCTAGTCCCTACCATAATAATTGATTAGTGATATTTATGGATAAATTCTTTTGAAGTTATTTGCAAATAGTTCATAGATTAGGGAATAGTTGTTGGTGTTAAGGAACCTACTGTGGACCCCCTTCCCCCTGCACCACTTCCTATGTTCCCGGATGCGCCAACCACAACTGTGCTGCAAAGATTTAATCTTGACTGTCTGTGTCTGGCTTTTTGCGTATATAACTTTGTTTCAGCTTGCTTCAAGGACTCTATATGTTGTGCCCAGAACACCCTGACTCAGCTAGGGACACTTTATGACTCGCCTTCCCCATTCGCACATGCTCATTGCGCTATAAAGCCTTGCCTCCCAGCCATCGCTGCTGCTCAGGTCTGCTGAACAGCCTGGGACGTGATAGTTGCCATCATTAAACTGTTCCTTTGTGCCAGCTAACATGAATGTGGTCTTGTGTGTGTTCGAGGGCACCTTTCTCCTGACAGTTTTCCTGTCATTTAGATTAATGATACATTACATGTTTCTTATTGTGTCAGACTTGTATGACATTGACTAAAATTTCTGTGTATTGTTCCAATTTAGTAAAAGAATATTGTTAATTTGTAAACTCTGTTAGCAAGCACACAAGCTAAAAGGTTAATTATTTCTTGGAGAGACAAAGAGGAACATATATATTAAACAATAATAAAAATCGATGATTTTTTACTCTGGTTAAATGTAGCTTTCTGGAGTGCAAATACACGTAATAAGACTTGATTGTAGCTCTTCTTTTAGTCTTAATACAATGCTTAATAAAAGTCATAATAACATTACTTTCTAAGATTAGATTTCGCTATATATCTTAAATATTTAGTGCTGCACACATAACAGAATGTAGGACTAGATGAACAGCGAGATGGTTTTTAGCAAGATATTTTAGTATATTTTAAAGCTATGTATTAGAAATTAGGTTTTTTAAATGTATTTTAGTGCAGGGTCTACAGGATCTCATTATGGAGATTGGACTCATAGTGATCCTCCTGTTTTCAGCCTCCCAAGCACTGGGATTACAGGTGTGCAACACCACGCCCAGTCCCAATTGACATCTCAGTGTGTCCCAGGGGTGGGGCCGGCACAGCAGGCTGGGAATCAAACCTAGCCGCTACTCTCTGCCTAAGCAGGTGCTTTAGTCTGCTGAGCTATCTGATTGGCCCACTAGAAATTAGATATTTAAAAAAATAAAAATAAGGTGCTGTAACTTTATTTTCAGCATCAAGAAGCTTCATCAAGAAGCTTATTGTGATTACTATTATTCTTTTGTTTTAATTTTATTCATTTATTTACCAGGAATTGAACTTGGACCTTGTGCTTGCCAGGCAAGTGCTATGCCACTGAGCTCTACCACTAGCCTTCAAACTTATTTTTGTTTAAAGTTGCAGCATGCAGTTTTTTTATAAGTTACAATTATGGGGAATTTACATTTCAGAATGACAGACATTTATTGTTTTCAGTCTTCTAAAATTTTAAAAGTCTCCATTTCCATAAATTATTTATTGAATAATGGTGCAAAACAATGTTACTGCATCCTCATGGATCAATGTGATAATCATGCCATGAATTAACATTTCAATCACTTATTTTGTTCTAAAACAATATAATAACTGAATGCCAAACACATGCTAAGCTAAGATGGAAAATGAATATACCCTTTGGGCATAAATGTGTAGAAGAACTGAACCCTATGGAGGGACCTGAACTCACTCCCTGTTGGTCTCATAGACTCCCGAGTCACTTGGCTGCTACAGGATACCAAGCACCAAAGGCATCGTGCACAGTAGAGAACTAGACTCACAGATGCAGCTATTGCTCAGGACTTTATATGGATTGTTTTGCTGAATTCATGCACCTATAGTATATAGATGCCAATGGAATACCCATCTCTGACAG
>NDGM011198593.1:0-12878 GCA_002564305.1 Octomys mimax
TTAGATAGATAGATAGAGATAGAGATAGAGATAGAGATATGCTATATATAACGACCTTAGCCATATTCTCGTAGCCACTTCAATGTCTAAATACCTGTATGATTCAAATATGTTTGAACTTCTGTTTTTGTAGCAAATCAATCATAGCTCATATTACAATCACAATCATAATGTGACTATAATAACTCATATTAATAAATTGCATTTATAAATAGGAATTATATAAAATAATCCTTAACTTTGAGGCATTCTATCAGTTTAGAGACATTTACATTCTAACTCAAGATCATCTCAATGTTGTAATTATGTAATTCTCTATGTTTATCCATATTTAAAGATCAATTAAAATTCAGAGGTTAAAATACACAATCTAACACCATCCATACAGAGTGCATTTCTGACAGCTTTGTGCTGGTAGAGGATATGTGTGTGTGTGTGTGTGTGTGTGTGTGTGTGAATTCCATGGTTGGTTGTCCTGTCATGTACTGTGAAGGCTTCATAGCAGCAAGGAAAAGTCAGTGAACACAAATGCTAAACTACTGTCTTCTGGGGCTGGGGAGATAGCTTGGTGGTCTAAGCACCTGCTTGGCAAGCACAAGGACCTGGGTTTGATTCCCCATTATTACATGCTATGCAGGACCCTGGGTGTGCTGTGCTGGCCACCAAAACCAGGCATGGTAGCACACACTGTAGTCCCAGCACTGGGGAGGCTGAAGCAGGAGGATCACTGTGAGTCTCAGCTGCATAGTGAGACCCTGTATCAAATAAATAACCAAATGAATACATTATTTTAAAAAAATTAAACTACTGTCTTCTTACTGAGATGCAAGGACATTTTCTAGCATGCCCAATGGGAATGTCCTAGAACCAAGTTCTAAGTTAATGTTTTCTTACTCTTTCTTTTTTTAAAATCAAAAGCTTTTCTTAAATAGCATAAGCCATATAGGTAGAGAAATAATACATAACATTATAGGTTAGATGTCAAGCTCAATTAATAAATGAAGTAGAATGAGAAAATCAATTCTTTGCTGAGATTAGGAAAGGCAGACTTATGTACTGGATCCAGAACAGGTGGAGACAAAGGTCCTCCTGCTTGGTTTTGTGTGATTAACAAGCACGTGTGGTTGGGAAGGTAACTAAGTGAGAACATGTGGGGCTGTGGTTCCACCTTTAGCGCATCCAAAGAAATGAAGCGAAGAACACATGCATGTGTAACATATGTTGATGAAGCACTACCGAATATTAAGAACTTCAGAATATTTATCTATAAAGCAATTATTGAGGTTTAGGTATTGCTATTTTCTCACTTTTTGATGGAGAAATGAGAACATGAAGAGATTTAGAAACTTTCTCAAAGTCACAGTTGCGAGGTCAGAGCTTAGAGATCTGACTCCTGCGTCAGGCTCTTAGGACTGTGCCTGTTGCATTGTGTCCCTTTCAAAACTGCTGGCTAAGCACCCAAAGATGTTTGTTACAGGGTCTGCAGTTGGTTTCTCCAAGTCAGCAGCCAGTTTTTTAGTTCTTGTCTTCGTGTCTTTTGAAATCTACCAGATGGTCTTTTTATGGATTGCTTTTGGTGTCTTATTCAGGAAATATTAGCTTAATCCAAGGTGACAAAGATCATCTTCTGTTTCATTCTAGAAATTTTAGAGTTTTAATCTAGCCCTACGAACTTTTTAGTTCACTTTTGTGTTTTCATGTGTTATGCATTTGTGTTTGTGTGTGGTACAAGGTATGAATTGTAGTTGTAGTACTATAGTAATTGTTCTCTTCTTAACTTTCCAACTTCTTTTATTTCCCTCCCTGTATCTCCCTTCCCTTTTCCTCCCCATATTGTCCTTCTGAATATGGTCAATCCAGAACCCTTTGAGAAAGTCTTCAGTGCCTCTGCTTTGTGATATATATATATATATATATATATATATATATATATATATATCTTGTCCATGTGCATGTAGCTTGGAGAAATATTTCTTATTTCTTCTACAGAGAAAGAGCTAGAACCTGAAGACTGTTAACTTACCATGGTCACACAAATATAGGATTCCATCAGATCCCAAATCTGTCACTTTGTGACTTCAGCAAGTAAGTGGTGTTTTGTGTTTCCCTATGTCCTCAACTAGAAGTTGAGAATGCACGCTAATCCCCACCTAACTGGCTGATGAAGCTCATTTCTTATTCTGATCCTACTGGTGCTTCTTAGACCATTCAAGGCTTGAGTCTTGGTTTCCTCTAACATGTAACTCCAGTCCTTATGGGCCAGAAAGGGAGACTTGAACCAGAGTAGGCCCTAACCCAGAGAAAATTAGGCACTGCTCAGGCTTGGCTCCTGATATTTCCTTCACAGAAGGTGAGCTAGAGATACTGCAGTGAGGTGCTCTGCATGGGGTAGCTGAATAAGGGCCTTCAGAGGGTTCCAGGCACCAGGCTGCCTTTCAGGAGTCACTTCAAGAGATGCTGAGCTGATTAAAATGTTAAAATGAAAGGGAAATCATGATGAAACATCATCAAAAGAGAGAGGCTGGTATGAAGCGGGACTTAGGCATCACTTGATCTGCTGCCTAGGAGGGCACACTTGGGCCACCTTCTTTCATAGAAGCCTGCAGCATCTAGAAAACATAGTTATACAGTGCTCAGATGCTAAGGATGTGCATTAGAGGTTTTCAGACTCATCAGCCTTTTAACCACTTATACACACCCTTTGATCTGCTATTGGTCATATACCCCCTGTTATAGTGCCTATTCTTAACTGCAAACAAAGTTCCCCACAAAAGAATTTTTAGTGCATTGTAGTAAATCATCACTTCTTTCTCAATATGAGGTCCCATGTATCTACATTTTTCAGAGCATAGATTTAGAACTCTCGGTGCCCAAATTATAATTTCTAAGACCCTAAAGTCCTTTTGGCATTTGGATTGCTGAATATTTCCTTTGTCTTCTGAGCCCTAATTCTCTGTTGTGAATGCTCAGGAGGCTGATAGTTGGCTTTCACATGTATCTTTGTAAGTGCATCCCATTTTTCAGCTAATCATTTGTTTGTTAATTAACAAATCATTTGTTAATCAAATGATTCCTAAGATATGATGTCTTTGCAAGATTAAATATAATTATACAAGGAGTTTTTATTAGTTTTTGTGATATAAAATTAGTTATAGAACCATTATTTACTGTTAAAAAAAAAATCTAGGGCTGGGGAGATAGCTCAGTAGAAAAAGTGCTTGCATGGCAAGCACAAGGCCCTGAGTTCAATCCCTGGTAACACAAAAAACACACACACACAAAAAAAAAAAACCTAGCAATTTCATCTGATTTGATCTAGCACATGTTGAAGAACTTATCACAGTACCTAAAGATACCAGTATTTCAGCAGCCTCATCCTAGTTTTGGCCTTGTCAGATCCTGTATCCAAAATGTCAATGTTTTGTTCACTATCAAGTTTTGCAATAATTTTGATATTTTAATATTACATTGAAGCTTTGTCTTTATTTCTGAATTTTATGGTGATCTCATAGATTTGCTCCCCAAATGTGGAAGGAACTTGCTCATCTGGCCCAGGGCTCATCGGGAGCTCATCAGGAGTGTAATTACTCATGGAAAATAATTGGACTGCAATCTCCCAGTCCTTTCTGTATTCAGTGTACTTGACTCATTAAAAGACAGTCTTTAGAAAGTTGTAACACTGATGATAGAAAATGGCTCACATGTCAATTCTTTAAAAGAAATACAATTTTTTAAAGAGCTTCAAAGTGTAGAGTCTTGGGAGAAAAAATAAGCTTTTGCACACTGTTTTGGGGCATAGTTGAAAAAGAAAGACATCACCTTAGTGTCTGTTCCTGGCTAGGCACCATTTGGGTACATTATCAGATGTGAAGTCTTTATGACTCAAAGCTTCTCTGAAAGGCACATTTGTTATTCTCACTTTATAGCTGAGAAAACTGAGGACAATGAATAAATCATGATTACAAAGCCAGTTAATGGTTGGGCCGGCCAGATACCTCAGAGGACTAACGCGCCTGTTTAGGCAGAATGCAGCAGCCTGGGAGTTCCATCCCTGGTGTGCCATACTGGCCCTGCCCCCAGGCGTGCTGAGAGGCAAATGAGACTGGCCATCGTGGCAGGTGCCTGTAATCCCAGCCCTTGGGAGGCTAAAAAACAGGAATGATCACTACAAATCCAATCTCTATAGTGAGACCCTGTACTAAATTAAAAATTAAAATTTAAAAAAAAATTTTTAAAAACTAGACCCATATTTAGGGCCAGCCAAGTAGCTCAGTGGATTAAAGCACCTACAAGCAGGCTCAGGGGCCAGGGGTTCGATCCCTAGGCCTGCTATACCAGCCCTGCCCCCAGGGCACTCTGAGAGGCAACTGAGACTGGGCACAGTGGTGCACACCTGTAATCCCAGCTCTTGGGAGGCTATAAACAGGCAGACCGCTATGAGTCTGATCTAGTAGTGAGACCCTGAATATCCTGTGGACCCTTCCCTATAATACAGAAAAAAAAAAAGCCAGTTAATGGTAGAGCTAAAATTTAAATCTGTATTCTAGAACTCTAAATATTTTCACAGCACCATGATTTTACTTACTTTAGAATACTTTTGTGTCACTGTTGATTACATTATACTTTTAATTATAGGTTCCTTAAAGCCTATGGGGAAAATATTCTCCTTTTCTAATAAGCATATGTAAAATCTGGAGATTTATTCTGTAAATTGAAAGTCAATTATCAGGTAATTGTGTGTCTTCACACTTATGAGATGCACATTATGAGAAACTAAGATAAAGTTCATTCATTTATTCCTTTAGTTACTCATTCAACAGGTTGAGCTCTTACTGTGAGGCTCAGGCCATGCTTGTATAGGCCCTGAGAATATAGTAGAGAGTCCCCACTTCATAGGATGTATAATTTAGGGGACACTGAGTCAGAACATCTTGTTGTCCACTTCAAAACATGACACATTTGGATTTCTTTGTCACATTGAAGGAGGGCTCCATAACTGAGCTAACTCCACTGTGTCCCTCTCTGTTTTTCTCTTTAATTTTTCTTCTTTCTGTGTTCTCTTGAGCCATTCTACCACAGATTTCGGGAACAGCGGGTTTGATAGATAAACATTTATAACAGGGAACTAAAATTCCTCCCAAGCAATGGAGAGCTTTGTAGACAGATCATTCCCAAAGTGGGAGGAATTACACCTCATGGAAACCAAGACCCTACCACACACAAACCAACAGGACCAATCACTCGCAGTAGGAACTGAACTGCCCTCTCAAGTGATAGCAAATCCCTAACGCATCAGAACCAGTCCTACCTAAAGTACTAATCAGCCACACCTTGACCTGACCAAGATGACTTGTTCCCACAGTTGTGGGAACCTCCAAACCTCCAAACTTTGCCTTCATTCCTTTTCTATTAAATTTTAAAAGTTCCTATCATCCTCTCAAAGACAGATCTCAGCTCATTAAGTCCTTTTCTGCTCTTTCCTCTGTGGCCACACTGATAAAAATCTCCTTTCTTTGTCTATAACCTCTGCACTCTGGGAAGCTAAGGCAAGAGATTACAAATTTGAACCCAGTTTAGGCAACTTAATGACTTAGCAAGACCCTGTCTGAGAATGAAAAGCATAAAATAGGCAAGTCTGATGATGTAGCTCAGCACAAAGCCCTTGAGTTACATCCCTGGGGTTCTGCAAAACAAAATCAAGCACATAACCCACAACTTCCTTTCTGGCCTTGACCACTGCTCATCTCTCTGACTATTGGAATGGGTAATCAGAATCCATCTGGTGGGATCTCCAGAGCTGCAAACTTTGCCCTAAAACCTCAGTAGTAATATTCATCAAAACCAATCCAGGAGTTCAATCCAAAACAAAAACAATCGTGGAAGTAAAAAAATATTAGTATAAAAATTAAAACATGATTTTAAGAGAACGATAGGAGAATCTTTGTGACATTTATATGGGCTTTCTAGCACTGAAAGCTCTAGAAAATATAGAAGAAAACATTGTAACCTACAAGTTACCTTGACCACAGAGTTCTCTCACTACTTGTAAAGCTGGGCATCACAAGCCATTGTTTTGTTTATCAGTATCAGACAACTGATACAAACTTTTAAAAAGTTATCAGCACAATATTTCATTGCTCCAGTTTGCCATTCTACAAATTTAGGTTCTGTGCTTCAGAGTGTAATGTCACACAATGGGAGAAACTGCTTACTGCGATCACACCAAACCGAGGAAACAAAGGTGTCTTCCAATTTATCTTCTATCCTACTGTGGAGAGAATCATTTGGTGGGCAGGAGAGAGAAAGCAGAGTGCATACATTTCAAGGAGCTATGTCTCCCTCATCACAGACTTGGGCATAGCTGGTCATGATATTACTTCCTTAGTAAATGCCAAAGAAGTCCATGCCTGCAAACTTTGACACAGACCACCACTGAGTAGAAGCTGAAGGAACTCTGACACTGACTCCAGAAGAATATCACGCACCGTCATGTTTGCATATCCAAGGGACACTGACACATTCGATTTCAAGAAATACAAAAACAAAGGCCAAAACAAAACCCAGTCGATGTTCCTAATGTGACCCTGGCACTCATGGTCTTCGTGGTCCCGGTACTCCATCCCCACTGGCCTTCTAAATGCAGAGCTAGCCTGTCCAACCCCAACTGCTCATCCTCCCATCTTCCTTCTCCCAGTTAAGGAAATCACCATCCATTCAAATCCACAGCCAGAAACCTGTCAGTGTCTCCTGAGCCTTCACCCCCACTCTGCCTCCAAAGGACAACCCACGACTTGCCAGCTCTATGCCAGCTTCTGGGCTCCAATCTAGTTTCTTCTCTGGCTGATCCTCTGTATTCACTCCATGACTAGTCCATATATTCCCATCTCCTTTTATAAGCACCAAGTGTGAGTATCTAGAAACATAAATAAGATCCTCTCACTCCTGGCCTTGAAATGCTTGGGGCCATCCTCCAGGTACTAAGAATGATATCCAGGTTCCTCACAGTGGTCTCTGAGACCCTACATAATGTGGGCCTGATTGGGTCTCTGACCTTTGTTATCATATTACTATTTTTTAAAATTTTTTATTCAATTTGATGAGAAAAAAAGCAATGAAACAGTTTCAAACAGGTTAGTAGGACAGTTACAATAATTACTTTTACCAGTTATTTCTACAATCCTGTTACAAGCAGGCAGAAGCCATAAAAATGATACTCACTTCTACTTGGCAATGAAAGATATACCAACAGGTTTTGAGAACTTGCCACCTAACATTTAATTTTTTTAAAAAACTCTATGCTCTGTAAAATGAGGAGAAAGAAACATTATTCTTCTTCTCTTCAAGACAAACAATAGAGTTGGCCTTAATTATAAATTCAAGGATACTGTATATTCTCTCACTCAAATTACCTTTTCTGTTGTTTAGAATTTCTCCTTGTACTCAAAAGAAAGCAAGTAAATCTTTTCAAAGGGAGTGATGCAGAACATTTGCATCCTTTAGAAATCCTTTTTGACAGACCACATTGTCAGTATGATGCCAACTTCCCTCTGTAGTTGTGAGTCATAAAGTTTAACTGCATAAGAGAGCTAGAAGCTTGAGTATGTCTGCCAATGACGTTAACACACAGGGTGCATGTTTTGGAAATTATGTCTGACATATGTTCATATTTAGTAATCACTTACTATGCACCAGATAGTGTGGTGGATGTTGTATATATATTATCTCTTACAACATCACATTCTTACTTTGTATGCAAGCTGAATAAATCATGTTTTAGATATTAAGCAACATGGCCCCAGAAACTGAACACTTAACCTTTTGTGCTCTGCTAGCCTCAAAGATTAGCATTTATCCTAGAGTATGTAGGGCTAACAAATGCACAATGCTCAAGACCCCAGAACTCAGAACATGGTCCCTGAAAATATGGCCCTTTGAGATTGAACAAATCACAGGAGCAACAAATTTTATATGTGAAGCATGGTTGTAGAAAAATTCTCTGATGAGCTGAGGCTGAGGGAAAACTTGCAGAAACCATCAGGCTTCACTTGTTTTTTATTATTTGCATTTAACAATAATTTTAGAAGCCAACTAGCTAAGTAATATAATCCCATTAGCTTTGCTGTAGATAACATATCTGACATGTGGGTCATGATGGTGACGCTGCTTGAGCTGTTTTCCTTAACTTGGATGTAGCTCACACAGTTGAAACCACCCATCCTTCTCTAGGGCCTAGGCAAGTATCTGATGGGTGACCTTTTAACATTAGAGTCCTTCTTAAGAGCAGCTAACACGGCCATCTTCTGAACATGTGTCCCACAAACTGTCTTGAAGTTTGTTTACACATGGGCAGACCCCTGATTACCTCCCTTTTTCTAACCTTCACCTTTCCTGAAGCTGTAGATCACTGTACTTCCTCATCACAAACGCACCTCTGTACCCTATTCTGGGAAAGTGGTCTTAAAACATGGGTCTCTCAGATCCTCACATTTGGCCAGATTATGAGTAACTCTGTTTTGTAAGGTTTATAGTTTCTCTCTGATTGGTATACAGTGTCATGTACGTGTTAATCTCATTACTTGTTAGGCTGAGGTCCAAAAGGTTGGCAAATTCATGTCCCACCTGAGCCACTTAGCAAGCCTGTCCTAAAAAATTAAAAAGGACCCAGAGATAATAGCACAGTGGGAAGGTCCTGGGTTTAACTCCCAGTGCTGCAAAGAAAAAAAAAGTGATGGAATCTGTTAATGGTTTAATAATTGTGTCAACTTGAGAAGTTCAGAAACTTAACTAAGTGGGTTCAGCAATTCTATGCCCTAGGGTGTAGAAGACCAGCCCAGAGCAGCTCCTCACCTGGATGGTGTATGGGGAAATGAGGAAGGACAGATCTGCTTCTGTTCTTTGGAGGAGCTCGTCTTCACCTTCAGCTTGGATATTATCTCCTGGCTCCCAGCACATACTCTTTGACTTCCAACTATGGATCATTCAGTCTTCCAGCATAAACCCATCAGCCTCCTGATAGACTCTGCAGTGAACTGCAGACCTTGGACTGAAACCTTCAGTCTCCAGTGTGTAGACACCCTAGGCACACTTCTTTATCCAATTCTGTAGGTGATCAACATAAGCCAAGCTTGTAATTTCATATACATTTGTATATCTTGTGTTATATCTGTTTCTCTAGTAAAACACTAACTGATACAGGATCCTTATTCCAGAAAGATCTTTCTGTATTCCTTGAAGAGGGAGATATAGCCCCAGAGAGAGGCCAAGACATACAAATAAACTGGCCTTGCTAAATTCTACCAAGTTTGTTACCACTGGATCAAACCTTTTATGTCCAACGATGCTTCTTCATGACTATTCTTTCAAATCTAAGCATAAAAACAATTTTCACTGAGTCTTTGATATTTCATTTTGGAAGACTTCTATGTCACATAAAAGTCAGTTAAATATATGTTCTTTTTCACTATCTTGTCTTTTGACGTGGGGATGTCAACAATGACTCATGGGTGAAAAAAGCACTGCTTTTTCTCTCCTATAGATCACAAGTTCAGTTGGAGCTTTCCTTCCAAAAACACAAAGTAGCACATTGAACTTTTTACTGAAGCTCAGACTCTCCCACCCTGAAACAGGATACCTTGGTATGGAGCCACAGAAACAAGATGATTACTCTCTGACCTTCTAACTCTCTCCTAAAGCAAATCACAAATCCAAGTAAGAATCTTCTGATCTTCTCTTCCTTGAAGGGATCCCTATTGATTGGGTTCTCTAGGCACAGAACCAATGGAGTGTTTTTATAATTAGAAAAGGGGATGTATTACACTGGGCTACAGAAGCAGAGGCTCCTGCCTATGGCCAGTGACTCCACTGCATTGCGCCTGTGGTGGGGCAGGATGTCATGGTGGAAGAGTGTGGGGGGATAACACTGCTCACTGCAAGGCAGCCAGGAAGTATCCTGGCACATACCCATTTATTCTTACTCTATTAGCACTTACAGAGAATCTATTTGCATAGCAAGCACTCTAATAGATGTGAAGAATATCAAGGTAAATGAGATGTATCAAGGTTAATATGTGCTTCTGTCTTTTCAAAATGCCTTTGATTTGTGGGATAGCCAAATCTTTTTTTTTTAAACCAAAACTAATGATAACTGAATGAATTATAGTCTTGGTGGTGCTGGAACTCCATCCCTACTGGCCTCCTAAATGCAGAGGCAAATATAGAAGAATGAGCAAGCTGAGAAACCCTGGTTTCATTCTCCCAAATGTGCAAGCACATACCTGCACACACATGCACACACACACATACAATGATTATACAAACAAAAACCAGGAAGATTCCTATATTAAAAGACTCACAGCAGCTTCCTACATATTGGCATACAAACCTCTGCCTTTGTCCTCATGGCCAAAAGATGTAAAATATATTTACTTATATCTTTCTCATAATCAGACTTTAGCTTCCACAACTGCTCCCATAAACAAGCCCTGAATCTCAAGTTCTCAGTATCTCCATAACCTCTTTTAGGGTTTAGATCAAGAGTAACCCCAAACCTCACACGCACACACAGATAGGGCTTTGGGTAGGTGCACTGTAGTTGGATGTGCTGTTAGGAAGGGTGTCTGGCCTGGGGCTGTGACCTGAAAGGAGATGTCTTCCTCCGCAGTGCCTCCCTTTTCTCTCCGCTTCCTATCTGCAATGAAGTGAGCAAATTTTCCTCCACCAAGGCCCTTCAACCAGGTTCTTTCTACCTTGGAGCTAGCCAACTGCTGACTGTAACAATGAGCTAAAAATCTACCTCTCTTCCTTCAAGCTTTGAGGGCTGGGTATTTATCCCAGCCAGGAGGAAAGTGAGTATGACGCTGCCTCTCTGAATTTGTTGTTTCTGAAAATGTATGTTCTATCCTTATCAGCTTTTTTTTTTTTAAGTACTGGAGTTGAACCCATAGCGTTTGTATTGTGCCCATTTAAAAAATTTTTAAAACAAGGTCTCATTGAGCGGTTAAGTTGCTCATTCTGGGCTTGAACATACAATTCTCCTGCCTCCACCTCCCAGAATGCTGGAATGACAGGAATGCACCACCACACCTGGCTGTCATTAACTCTTTCTTGGAGGCAGGGACTACTTTCTGTTGCACAGCACCCTGCAAATAGTAGACAGCTTAGCAGTATTTTAAAAACAATGATTTCATGTGATGGTAAACAGTGACAGTGCTCTATGAACACAATTGACTTGGAAGAGAAAAAGTATTTACTCAGATGAATACAAAGAAATGAAGAGAAACTGGAACAAAGCAAATGATATTTTTCAGCTGAGAGTAGGCCAGGTAAAACAATGCTTCAGAAACTTTCTGGGTGACAGTTTTTATATAATTGCATGTTGATTTAACTTAAAAATCAGTCCCTGTGAATTTCCTAGAAATGGGGACACAATGTGATTAGGATCATCTGGCAGTTTGGTTCTGTCATTAATTTTTCAACCTTAGAATGAGAGGTTTGCACACAAAATAATTTATATTTCTTTTTGTTTACCACCTATTTTTAAACTCTTTTGACAGCAGTAAGGCCCAATCTAGATTAATTAACTACATAGTCTCTTATTTAGCATCAGTTATGTAATTCCTGACTTCCTTTTCATGCTATTTCATGATACCCTATTCCTCATATATCTACATTATGTTTTTTAATTTTGCATGCTGGCAAGAAAACATTGAAGTGCAATATAGTAATATCTAAATTTATCTGTAGTAATATCTGTCATCACTTGCCTGGCTCCTTTCCTCTTAAAATCGTAATATTGCCTCCGATATATTGGCCGCACATCCCCCCCTTGGAGTCTGAGATTACTTCTTCCAGATAGGGAACAGTAGCCTATATATAGGTTAGCAACATATGCTACTAAAGTTAAAAATTAAGTAAGAAATAGAACGACATGTACACCTTTGTGATATCACACCTGATAGGAGTATCTTTGTCTGCAGGCATTCCTAGATAGGAATTTAACAAAATCAGTTAGGGCAGACTGGCCATACCTTGCGATCTAGGCAAGATAGGCCATGCTAGAAAGACCACCAGTGAGACTTTGGTTGAGGCCTTAAACAAAGAAGCTTTGTTTGTCATGACTTGTGGAAATTTAAAATCAAAAGGCCAAATGACCATAGGAAGACTGACCTTCAGGCGCTGGAATGCTAGTCTTACAGTGTGATCACCATAGGCCTGACATGATGGCCTGGTCCTTGGACCTCACTCTTGACTGAAAAGTCAACACCACCTGGAAAGCAGTAGCAGACATGGTCAAGAAGTGGAAAAAAGATGAGTCTGGGACTCTTTCCTTGAGAGCCCCAAACATGATGTTTCCAAACCTGTTGATGAAGTCTGAAAGGAAGCTACAGTTAGAATGGGAGGATACAGAAATGTAATAGTTTTTAAGGTAAAATGTTTATATTCTTGATGGACTGGCATGGAGGCCCCACTGATTGGGGACCACCCACCCAGCCTAAGTTCATTCTCTTTTTTTTTTTTTCAGAAGAAAGTATAAGTTTATTTGCTTATATATAATCTTAAATTAAGTAAGGATTTTTTAAGCAATACACTAAAAGCAGAAGTCAACTATCTGTACATGAATAAGAGCTTGATATATATGGTCACATCAAAATATGAATCTTGGCTTTTCTCACGACGGTGGAGCCTGGGCAGCATCGCTGTTACTCTGCGGAGAGAACTATTGGTATTGGTGGAGTCGACGTTAGGACTTTGCCGTCTTCTGTCAAGTTGAGGATGTAAAACTGCAGAGCGATGAGGCCTTCACCTTGGAGAAGCAGGACCAGACTCCAGCAGCAGCAGCAGCAGCAGCAGCAGCAGCAGCAGCAGCAGCAGCAGCAGCA
>NDGM011198595.1:0-13667 GCA_002564305.1 Octomys mimax
TGGAGTGTTGGTTTTGTGGTCACACATTTGTTCATGTTCTTTATCATGGAAGTATCGTACTTCCCATCAAGACTGAAAAATGGTCTTGTAGAGAACATCAATCTTGTTTGGAGGTTGTTTCTCTTAGAGCTTGAAATAC
The DNA here is from genome assembly GCA_002564305.1 of Octomys mimax. Lineage (NCBI taxonomy): Eukaryota > Metazoa > Chordata > Mammalia > Rodentia > Octodontidae > Octomys > Octomys mimax. Next base: position 140 of record NDGM011198595.1, read on the forward strand.
TTAGCTCCAAGCTTTCTTGAGCGTTTATGTTGAGAAATCTGCTGTGCTTCTAGATTCACTAATCAGGTCCTCCTTGTTGTCAACACAGCTTTAGTTGTCTGAGAAATTATGTCTGATTTTTCTGGAGTCTCAATTCCTCTTCTTTGTTACTTCCGCTGTATCATTCTGTAGAGTTCGCGTGGGTGGACTTTCAGTGGCTCCGTTTCCCTGCCCTGGGTTTGCCTTAGGTGAGCTGGAGGTCGGGATTGCATCTTGCTTTCTTGCGTTCTCATTTTCCATTACTTAAAATGCGGCTTTTCCACTGATTCTAGTAAATTGCTTATAGTAGCTGCCCTTATTACTTAGTATTACTTATTACTTAGTATGGAGGACTCTTTGGGAAGTTATTACTTTTCAGAGGTGTCCCCTGTTTGTAGATGGGTTCTGGCATTTCAATCTGTCACAAGATCCTACTCCTTTAATTTATTAAGGAGGAGAAGTTGCTATCCACTTGGACTAGCCCCTGATTCTTTGGATTTGAGCTCTAGTATTATCTGTGACCCCCAGGCAATCTCAGTCTTGGCATATAAGGAAGAAAAACTGATGAGAGCAACTAGGTCACCTTGGCTAAAGAAGTAAAGTCAGTAACAGCGAGCTCTAGCATGGGCTCATGGTGATGAACTCTGGTATTAATTTACCACTTTCAACCATATAGACAAGATTTGTAGTTATGCAACAAAATATATAACAAGCCAGAAATTGAGATACATTAGATATCCCCTCTATTGAATGATTTTACCATGTGGTGAGAAAAATTTACAGGGATGAGAGAAAAAGAACATAACAATTGAAAAGAAGAAATTAGAAAGAAAGTTGAAGAACAAAAAGTAATTACCTAAGCTTTTGGAAACTGATGAAAAAAACAAGAAGCAAACAAATAAAGAATTAAAAACAAGAGCAAAACAAAACCATAAAAATTAAAAAAGCATTCACACTTACAAAAAAAAAGAATATATAATAAAAAACAGCAACAACAATGCAGGAAACAGGCAGACATACAGGCAAAAAAAGAGAAATTTCTCTATGATTTCATTTATTTATTTATGTATGTATTTATTTATTTATTTTTGATGGAACCGAAGATTGAACTCAGGGTCTTATGCTTGTCAGGGAAGTGCTTATTCCATGGAACCATCTCCACAACCCCTTCTCTATGATTTCAAATCCCTGGTTTTCTTCTGCAGTCCACAATTTTGTGGTTGTGTCCACCTCAGACCATGTTTCTGTCATCACTGGAGATAAGTGAGGCAGACAAAGCAAAGATTCATATTTTTTGATCCCAGTAAGCCTTCAGTGGGATTAAGGAGGGTACTGTATAATCTCAGCAAGCCTGCATTAAGAATAGGGTGGGGTATCACTTCAACTCCAGGGAAAGTCCAGGCTGATTCCGGTTGCTCGCTTTTGTTCTGCCCACAGCACTATGGGAGCTGCTTGCCAGCCTCACTTCAGCTCCTTCAGGCATCATCCAGACACTGGTAGCTTCACTACGGAGTGTGTGGCTTCAGCCAGCTCCACCCCAAAGTGGTGTCCGGTCCAAGCCGGCTCCTGAGGACCTGTGGAGTGGAGCCACTAAGCAGCCTCTGCAGCCCACGGTGTCTGCTGCGCTGCTCCACTAGTTCATGTGGAGTGCAGGCCTCTGGGGCACCCCAGCTTCACCACGGCTTTGTGGGCTCAAGCCTCCTCTCAAGCTGTTAGTCAGAGAACGCTGTTTGGCCCCGTCCTCCCCTACCCTGAGGCCCATCACGCTCTCTGCGTGCACCCCAACTCACCCTTCAGAACTATCTTAGGTCTCGAGGATCCACCTCCCTCCTTCTCTTCCCCACGCTTCCTTCCTCTAACTCCTGGACTCCCAGAAGGCAGAGTCTTGTGGCATAAGAAATCGCCTTTTCTGTAATATTCTTTTTTAGCACTGGCATGTTATTCCTGTAAATTTTTTCTTATCTTATGCAGTTTCATGTATGAATTCCGTGTTAGCATTTTGCCAAACAGAGCAACAGCAGCGCTGGAGAAAACGCCCAGAAGTGAAGATGCTGACTCCCCCTACTCGTCGCTCTGCCATCCTCCCTGAAGTCCTGTAGTGTTCATTTTTAACAATTGTTTTCCATTTTTTTCATATTTCTTTTAAATGAAGCTGAACATACTGGTGGAATTTTGGCAGAACAAAGGAAGTGATATTTAATGGGATTTTCAGCTAGCCTCACTTATTTATAGCTTTCCTCTTGTGTCTTTTCCAGAAACGGAGCACCATTAACTTATTGCAGAACCTACACGGGGCCTGAACGTCCATACCCTAGAGCTCGCAGAATTATGGTCATTTCTAACTGGGCAGATGCTGGCCTTAGGGGCAGTAAGTCATGAGTAACAGCCACTGAATTGTTCTCTGTAGATATCCATTGACATCTTGCATTTTCTCTTGGCCAGTACTAAGCCACAGGATCATGAGCTTGTTTGAGACAAACTTTAGTAGACACATAAAGTCGAATGAGACGATCAGACACGTTGGTGATTCCAAGCAGATATTGGATGTTCTTTACACAAGTCTGTGTGAAAATTCAACAAAGACAGAGAATTCACTTAGTCAATAGACTGATTCTGAATGCCCATCATGTGCCCCAAAAATGCTACTTAGGCAAGGATGAGTCTCCTCATAAAAGAAATGCCTTTCTATAACATCATTTTGGCAATTTTCACTGACATATTATTCCTATGAACTTTGTTCTTATCATTTAGGTTCATATATAAACTCCAAATTAGCATTTTTCTAGACAGCAACAGCAGCACCAGGGAAAACACCAACATGCGGATATCTACTACCAGCTGTGCACATGCTACTTGGAACATACTTATCCCTTAATAAATATTAACTAGTTGATGATCTGGTTATGTAAGTAACTGCCTTTCTCTCAAACATTGGAATAGAAGAATTTGAATCAATGTTTCTCAAAGTATGTTTCTTAATTTCTTTGCACTAGATTCAGAGAGTGCTTTGCAGGACCTCTGGCCCTGAGACTGTGGCCACTCAACCTGATCCCCTATGGATGGAAGTCAGGAATCGCATGCATCTTAAAAATTGTAAGCTAATAAAATTTTGGATCCTGACCTTAATACAAAGGGTGTTTTTTTTTCAGGACCAGAAGTATCGCACAGAATTAGTACAATTTCCTTTCTGGCATGTCCATGTCTCCCTGACCAAACAGTCTGGAAGGACACCGTACTGATGGGTGACAGCTGGTTCAGGCCGCTTGCTCGTTACCAGGATGGATAGTAGCAATGGGGCACAGCAACCTCAGCGCTGGCCCATCATTTAGCGCTTGACTGTGCTCATCTCTGTGCCCCAGCACGAGCCATCCAGTGAGCCTTGAACTGTGAGCACAGTGCTCTAACCACGAGCCCAAAAGACATGGGAGGCATTGCAAAGAGACGGCCTCGATGAGAAGAGCAGAGAACACTCGACTCATGCAGCAAGATAAGTGGCCCGTGATTAAAAATCAAATGGCACTTTCATGCTAACAAAACAGGTTGAAGCATACAACTTTCAAATGCAAAAATAATCCAAAAGAAAAGCCTGAATGTGAAAAGTTTGTCTCTTCAGTGATATATACTGTTCCTTATAAGAAAGGCCAGTGAATCTTATGGAGTAGAAGAACCCATTTTCAAGGAGAACTATGTGTGCTGACATGGCCAAATCCAAGCTTTGGGGAAAGCAGTGCTTTAAGGGAGAAATTTTGAATACAGAAAACAATGTAGGTGATGTGTGTGCTGGGGCTTCTGGCTGAATCTCCCCGTAAAATAGTGAAAATTGTCCACTGCTGGTCAGCCAGAGCAGAGAGCCAGGAGGCTTAGCATGAGGCTTAGCGGGGTGCTACCCCTGAGGGCAGCAGGGCTCATGCCGCACAAAACCCCAGCTCTTCCTCATCAGGTCACTTCAATTTGAAGGGACAGAAATACACCACAAAGGTACTTCCTGACTGCTCATTTGTTTGTATTTATTTTAAACATTTTCCACCACAGGTCTGATTTGATATTTTTGCATTAGAATCAGCAAAACAACCTCCAAAATGAGGCTTTTCTACAGCATGTTCTTGAAGCCTGTGGTCTCCATCTCAAAAGCACGCTGAACTCCTATGGAGAGTGAATTTTTCTCTTCATCTCCTGCTGAGAGCTGGAGTTCCCCACAGCCACTTGAAACAAGATTTGTCAAAGAGGCATTGGGCAATCTGACTGCATCCCTACATAAAGCAAAGAAGTCATCTCCATGTGACATGGCAGGAAGGCCCTGGCCTGGAGAAAGTTCCAGCTATCATGTCCTTCTGAACTTTCCCTTGTCGTATCTGGCTAGCTTCCGGTGTGCAGCTCATGAATGTCAGCTTCTAAGAAGTACATTCTGGCTGTAGAGTCCCAAAGCTGCCTAATTTACACAGATAGGGGGCTCTAATAAGCTGCTTTAGGAAGTCACTTATGTCATAAGACATTCACTCTACCTCAGAACATGTCTATTTGGTTAATCGGAAATGAAAGGATGGATTAACGCCTTTCGCTTGCCATTAGAGGACAGAGAGGAAAAGCCTCCTTCTGGCCCCAGGGGCCCCTCCTCAGCCGTTTCCTGCTGTCTCAGCCGATCATTTCCCATGCTTGCAAAAGTGTAGGATGAGTTTTGACTTTGCAGGAAATGGACGTGAGCCAGAAAGTCCGTGTGGCCTCCAAACTTTGGATTATTGCCACGGCATGCTGCATTTCACCTTTGATTTAAACACAGAGAACATGTGGCTCCCTAAAAATGAAAAACTCTTTCACTGGATTCCCAAAAGGCTAAGCAGCTGTTAAAGGAGAAATTTAAAAAACAGTCTCCAGAATTCCAAAGAAGCAAAAGGTAGTGCAAAGGAGTTGCTACCTCTCGGTAACCCTCAGGAAGCAGGAGGGTAAGTGTGTTTCTGTTTGATTCAAGATCAGATATATAACTTTTGACGTGCCACCAGAATGGCTGAGCATTCTAAGGTGCTGTGTTCAGACATATAACTTGTGGATGTTCCTATAACTGTAAACTCACATGCTATTGAGCCTGGTGAAATGGTAGCAAACCTTTTCTTCCACTGACACCTTCACGTCATAAGATCCAGGCTTTGTGCCGTCTTACAAATACTGACTCATCAAATCTTGCCAAACTTGCCAGACAACAATTGGTAGTATCCCATGCTAAGGATATGAAGAACTAGGTCTCTAATTTAGAACTAGGTCTCTCTAAGGATACGAAGAAATAGATAAGATGGTAGCTGCTGTTTGCTTGCTTAGCTTTTGGGTACTGGAGACTGAACTGTAGGCCTTTCCACTCAGCAACAGCCCCAGGGTTTTATTTATGTATTTACTTCTTTATTTTTTATTTCACAAACTAGGCTCAAACTCATCACCCTCCTGCCTTGACCAGAGCGCCGGATTTATGGGTGTGTGCCACCACTCCAGGCTGAGATGAGTGTCAGTAAAGAAGAGAATCTGACTGTTGAGCTTACTTTTTCACACTTTAAAAAAATACAGATTGGTAATTAAATTCCTCAGAAATGTTAATTTCCACTTAGAAAAATGCTTTCATGTATTACCAAAAAAATAAAGAAGTAAAAGGAGTAAACAGGAACTACCAAGTGACCCGAATGTTCTGAGAAAAGAACAGCTGGAACGGTAACAAGGCTTTCCTGTGATGCGCAGGGAGGGAGAGCAGGACCTTCTCCACGAAGCCCAGACCCCTCTCGGTGAAGACAGAACATCCTCTGCTTTAAAATGTTTCTCCTGGGAATGTCCCCAGGTTAAAAAGTAAGAACACAGCCATGCAGACTGGAGGGGAAGGTGCAGCTGCTTGCTTATCGAAGAGTCTCCCTTTTGTGTGTGTGTGTGTGTGTGTGTGTGTGTGTGTGTGTTTAGGGCAGGGTCTGCAGGGTCTCACTACACAGATCGGACTCGTAGTGATCCTCCTGTTTTCAGTCTCCCAAGCGCTGGGATTACAGGCACGCACCACCTCGCCCAGTCTCGTTTCCTGTCCCAGCTCACCCTGGGGGCGGGGCCTGCAGGGAAGGCCAGAGAAAGAACCCTGGGCCCCTGCCATCCGCCCAAGCAGGCACTTTAATCCGCTGTGCTATCTGGCAGGCTTTCTTTTCTTTTTCTTTTCTTTCTTTCTTTCTTTTTTTTTTTAACGAAGCAAGTCTTAACCTGAGATTTTCTTCTTGCAAACAGTTTCTTGGTTGGGACTCCAGAGGCGTGTGTTTTTCCTAGGACCTAAATCAATGTTCGTCCTTCCCCAGTACCTTATTTTGCGGCCTCCAAAGCGCTGAGATTTGTAGACTGTCCGCCACAAAGGAAACTGAACTTTCATCAAGACCGCATTTCCCAGGTTTTGTTTTCTGGAGCTGCTTCTCCCAGGCAAGACAGCGCTGTCACACCGACTTCCTGCATGGAGAGAGGGCCTGGAGGTAGGCCTGCGGAGAAGCCCGCGGTAAAGGCACCAGCTTAATGAAGCCACTCTAGGGCTCAGGAGTTTTTACACACAGGCAGTTTCAGCGTGTAAGTGGTCTACGCGCAGCCTCTCCAGCGCGGCTGTCAGTCCGCTTGGAAGCAGGCTGTGGCTGGACGAGGGCAGGGCGCCCTTCCGCGGCCTGCTGGGGAGCTTGGGCCGCCTGGCTGCCTCTCCTCCTGCGGTGCTGGGAGGCCCGGAGCGCTGCAGCCCTCACGCAGCAGCTTGCGGAGCCAGCCCAGAGTCGGTGCGTCCGCGGCCCCAAGCGTCCACCATGCTCTCAGGAGCAGCAGCCCGCTTGCTTTAGGTAGAAAGGGCGCAGCCAGTGCTGGGAAGCGTTCTCTTCGGAAAGAAGGCCTCTGAACTTCTGAGGTTCGAGAGAGCTAAGGAGAGAGACTGAGCTCAGGCTTGGCTGCCTGAGCAGGACAACTTGAATCGCGCTTTGGGGAAGTGCACTGTCGCGGAAGCACAAAAAGCCAAGTGTAAATGCTGGGGCCGTAGCGCCGCGCTCCGCAGGCTGAGCAGCTCTACTGCCTGTACACTCCAACAGCATATAATATTCCAGCAGAGTGGTTTGGACCTCAGACTAACTCTGCTCCGCAGCCTTGCTTCTCGCAGGCAGGCGCGTAAACAGGTGCACTCGCAGACTGAGACGCTGAGACGTGTTGCTAGGTATGAGCCGGCAGGAGAGCGAAGTTAGACAAGCGAGTTACAGAAGGCTCGGGCGCCTTCAGGGAGGTGCGATCTGATCCTGAGTTGCAGGCGCTCCTTTTCAATTGTAGACAGCTGTGTCTCCCTCCTTAACTCCTGCTCCATGGGAGGGAGGTGATAGGAGAGAAAAGGAGATGGACTCTAATGCGCCACAGAGGAAGCTGGTAAGTATCAGCGACTTAAAGGGGACTGCTTTCAGTTCTACTGAATGTTTACATCGCCCATAAGTCAGCATGTTTTGTAATGATGGAGTAGGGTGTTGTTGCCTCGTCCCCCGCTAACCCTTTCAGCTTACGACGAAACCTGTGTCTAATGCATCCAGGAGTACAGAAATAGATTGCAGGTAAGAAATTATGTACCACTGCAACCATATATAAGGATTGCTATATTCATCCATGAAGCTACACAGACATTTTTCGGTGACTAGGACCCAAGTCCTGTCCCTTTTTTTTTCCCCCCTGTGCCTTCTGATCACAGCTCTTCAAACTGATTCTTGAATTTCACATACATTTGCAGATAGGGTGGTGTGCTCTGCTCTCAAACTGTGTCTCCAGAAAATGTTTCTGTAGCTCCCCAGCCATTCGTCTAGCTGCACTCTTTCAGCCTAAATGTTAACTCAGAAGCTCTATATTAATTTGAACATATCAACATTTAGATTTATTAAAATAAGGGGCCGGGGAGATGGCTCAGTGGAATAAGCACTTTCCCAGCAAGCGCAAGGGCCTGAGTTCAATCCCCGGTTCCAAAAAAAAAAAAAAAAGATTTATTAAAATAAGATATAGACCAGGAAGTACATTTCAGACTCTGTGAACATTTTCTTTAAAGAGTGAGTTCTGGTGAGCTTACATGGCTCGAATTGAATGAAAGCTAAGACAGATGCCCGATGCCCGGCTTGGCACGCACATGCTGGGTCCTGCACATGGGGAGGGAGGTGTGCCAACCCCCACAACCGGTTGCCGGGGTGGGACTGTTGCCAGATGCACATGCTCATCCTTGCTCACGAAGCTGGAATCCTCCCTGAAATACATTTACATGTCACAGATAAGTTCCTGGCGATATATTGTAAAATTAGGTTAATGTTCTCTTTTTAAGAGATGGCTATTTTCTATATGTACTGCATACACAATAGAAATATATGAGTCCTTGTTTTGAATCAACACTCTTGTTAAATGGAACACTGAAAAGCCAAACCTGCATCCATACTTGAAGGACCTGCCAGCTGAGGAAGGTGGTCAGTTCGCAAGGAAGCCAACTTCCGTGATGACTGCTGTTTCCTTTGCTAGCCCCAGGTGTGGCCAGGTTTTGTTCAGAAGCCCCTGACCTTCTCCAGCCTCCTCGATCCACAGGGGTCCGAGGTCACTGCACATTTTCCAGTCACACAGAGTGCTGCCCAGGGACATTCAGAGCTGACTATGGGTCCTGTGAAGTAAGGACACCAAGTCCCACATTTTCTGCTGCCAGACGGAAGCCAGGGATTTGCTCCTCAGTGGTAGCAGCTACTCACTGGTTTATAAGGTAACACTTTTAGTTCATTTCACCAGAGCGGTAGTTTCCAGCTTCAGGGAAGCTCAGAATCAGCTCGAGGCCTTGACTGAACACAGCTCGCTGAAGCCATCTCCAGGTGAAGCGGGTCTGAGCTAGTGCTGATAATATAAGTTTTAATAAATGTGTGAGTGATAGTAAATCTGATGCTGCTAGTCTAGTATGGGGACACTTGGAGAACCTCTGACCAACAGAGTCAATTGCTTGTGACACATTTGACCTATGTGCCAGCCAAAGTCCCCTGAGTTTTCTGGTCTCAATGAGGACTGCAGAGGGAATAAGGATACAGGGTCTATGAGCAGGAGGTGACAAGGGCAAGCACACGAGGTTTCTGAATAGTCTATCCTCAAGCTCCAAGACTGAAAGCTGGAGGCATCTAGATACCTGGTGGGTTTTCAGGTGATTAAGTTTTTAAAAGATGAACTCAGCCAGCTCAGAATTTGAAGGCAAGCAACCAAAAATGAGCAAAAGAGGGGGGAAAGGTATGGTTTAAGGTGCTTGTCCAGAAGCTGTGAATTTATCTGAAATAACCAGATCGTGAATTGGAAAGGAAGAAATCCAGCTTGCTAACATAATCAGTTGCATTTCATAACATCAGGGGAGAAAACCCTGGGGAAAGGGTAATTCTTTCTAAACACTACCAATTTGAGAATTCCTTCCGCTCACAGGTGTAGCCCTGTGAGCCCAGGTAATTAAGAAATATGAGATAGTTGAGTATTTATACAGGAACTGGGGTGATTGATTGGAATTGATCATGCATCTGTCCTAGAGGAACTGATGTTAGGCATGTCATCATAGCTTGATTATCAAGCTATTTTGAGTAGGAGTAGGAATTGAGGTGGCACATATTAAAGAGACTTACAGGCTGACGTTGGAAGAGCAGATAGAATTTGGGCATTCCCAAATGGCGGTTTGCTGTGGCATTTCTTTGTGCTCTCAAATATTATGAAAAAGAGGAAGAGTCATGGAACTTGATCACCTTGTTGGGAGCTCTTTCTCCTCTTTCATTGCTCTTTAGGTAGTGCAGATGAAACATGAGCCCCTTCTACATGCAAGGTGGTGGCAAACCTTTTGTCTGCCACCAAAATCATTGGCATGCATTCATCTTTCCTCTCAAATGTGAGGTCAGAGTGCCTACTAGATTAGGAACTTAGTGGAACCCTGTGAGCAAATCAGGACCCGCAAGGCAAGAAAGCAGAGAGGGCTTTCTTGTGGCTCTTTTTCTCACTTTAAAAGTGCTCCATTCGGGCTGGGGGGAAATGGCTCAGTAGAAGAAGGAAGCAAGCAAAAGGGCCCGAGTTCAATCCCTGGATCCGAAAAAAAAAAAAAAAAAAAAAAAAATGTACTCCATTCAGAGAATCACGTTGGCCCTCTGAAACCTTGATGACACCAGAACGGCCTATGTTGGTGTCAATTAAATCAGTGGTGAACTTTCTGTGTGGGACAGTGGAGGGGCAGCAAGGTCCAGCACTTGGAAATGGAGGCCAGCTAGACCCACCCACCCTCCTGCTTAAGGCAAGCCCCAGCAACAGTGACTCAAAATGCGGCAGCCTCAGGCCATAGAAACACTTCGCCCTGCAGCCTGGGGACTCTGATCCCTTAGCCTGGGGGCTGCATTCTCTACGTATATTCAGATTGTTTTATCTCCTGTGCTAGCTGAATACACATATTTAAATGACTACTTTCTATGAATACAGAATGTCCTTTTTTTTCCCCCGGACATATTCTTTGCTTCTGTCTTTGCAAAGCCAGCTAATTATGCACATTTTCTTCGTTTAGAACTATAACTTCAGCTTAATTGCTCATTCACAGAATCTAACATGCGCACTTAGTGGAACCCTGAATGAAGATGTTAGGGGATAATTGGCGTCCTCTTTCGATTTGGGGTAGTCTGGAGTTCGTGGAGAGAGATAAGAACACAAGCGACCACTCCAGCAAACCTTCCCACTGTGTGCTCAAGGGAACTGGATTTTGAAAACACTTCAAGTAATTAGTGATATTTGAAATAGTTTTGAATTAAATTGAGATTTATATATTTGCATATGCAAATGGCTTCTATGTAGAATGGTGTTCTCTAGAAATTAAGAGGATCATAATATTAACTGGCCTATTCTTGTTTCAGGGGCTAAACAAGTGATCTGTGCCTCAAAGTCCAACCTATCTGTCTTTGCCGTTTGTGGCATTAACTGTTTAATCAGTTCGTTCTCCTTCCAACTCTCAATTAAAAAGAAAATATCAGTCTCACTTGGTAGTATTCTACATATGGTTTTCATTTTCTCACACTATTATAGGAATTGGACTAAATTAGAGTCAATGGCAAGTCTCTTTTGGAATGGAGTTGAGATAATTAAAAAGTCTTCTTCAGGAGAAAGATTGTGTAGACCCAGTTTCACTTCTCAATTACATTGTTATCTTTGAGAAAATAGGGCAATTGATTTTCATTAGTTGACTTGGTGTCTCCACTAGCTGGCTGTACAATTTCCAGTAATTAAGGTCATTTCCCAAATACATCCTGATAATTAGCCACAAAATATCATCAGTGTTTCTCTACTGGTCATTTTGTTAGAGAACAACTGGGGACAGTCCCTGACCTTAGAATAAGCATGGTTAATCCTCTTAACCACCTAATTTGTTTTCACATATACTTGTGTTGAGAAAAGGATTTCACCCAAGGAGAATAGTTCTTGCAAGTTATATGGCCTAGGAATGACTTTCAAAACTAGTGCTGAGGGGAAGAGCTAGGAGCAGAGGGATGTTGCATTGGTGATTTTCTCTTGCCTGCCGCAACTTCATACTGAGTACTTCATTTTTACTTCATCTTGAGTTTGCTTTTTCAACAGGATTCCAGAAAGAATTTCACTACTCAATAAGCTTCCCTCCACCACAGCTTGCTTCCCTGCTTCCAATGTGCAAATAGAAAGCTGAACTTTACATCTAAACCCCAGCCTCATAAACTCCACTTCACTCTCCTATGCATTTTTGCCTCTTCACAGTGTCTGCATGGCTTGAAAGTCTCAAACTAATCTCATTCTTCTCCTTGGTATTAATCAGTTACAGGAAATCCTTGCTTCCTGATTCACTCCCTAACACAAGCCACTATCATTTACCCTGTAGATAGCAATGGTACTTGTTATGGCTGTTCCTGGACATTCCCCAGAGCCTCATGCAGTCATAGGTGGAGCTGAGCAACGCCTGCATCTACAACGTGTCACACTGGGATTGATTCGTAGTGCAACACAAGGCGCGGGGGCACTGGGATTAAGGGTGTGAGTGCTAGCTGTCCTAAGAAGTTCAGGTAAGATGTAAGTTACAGAAAGGGCTGTGGCTCACCCCTGCTGGCATGCCACTTGCTGCCCAGCATGAGCTGCTCTCTCTGTGAGAGCGCCCTGCCTTGAAGCCAGGCAGCTGTGAACAGCAACTCTGGAACGTAGGCTAACTAAACCTTTCTTCTCTTCATTTGTGGGTGCTGTGCATTTTATCTAAGCAATGAGAAAGGTAGCTACTGTGACAGTACCCTAACTTCTTTTCTTGCTTTCACCTTATACATAGCAGAGACTGTGACTTTTTTTTTTTTTTTTTTTCCTTGCGGAACCAGGGATTGAACTCAGGTCCTTTCACTTGTCAGGCAAGTGCTTGTTCCACCGAGCTATCTCCCTGGCCTCTGAGACTGCGACCTTTTAAAACCCTTATCACTTACACCTCTGCTCAGAAAATTCTGCGGTTTTCCTCCACTTGAAAATGAGACCCATAAGGCATAGATTTCTTCTTTGTTTTATTCATTACTAGTTGTACAGTGCCTTAGTTCAGCATCTGGAGAACAGTAAACATTTGGAAAATGTTTCTCAGATAAAAAAAAAAAGTAACAAAAGAGGCCCTATGCTCAATTCTCTAATCTATTTCACATTTATGAACTTATTGTTGAATGTGAACTATACGGTGTAAAAAAAAAATAAAGGAAACACAAATTATAAAAGTTATATCAAGGCCCATCATCACCCACAGTTGCATTTGGTTTACACTTCTCTGGTCATAACTGTACAGTAATTTCTTTCTCATTATCTTCTTTCAATACGTACTCATACAAAGCACAACCGGAGTGTCCTTACCAGTTGCCGTAGATTCATATGTTACCATAACAAGTGATACAACCTGTTGGTTTAAGCTAAGTGACATGTATTTTCTGGAAGCCAGGAGTTTGAAACCCAGATGTTGGAATGCTGCATTTCCTTTGAGGCTTTGTGGCAGGAGACTCTTCTTCTCTGAATTCTAGTTTCCTGCGATCACTGGCTCTCTTGGTGTTCAAGGTATGATTTGAGGGTCTAGGTTGCTGCGACGATTGCTTTGTTATATGTGACATCACAAGTTCTTTCATATCTGTTCTCCTGTGTCTCTTCTTGTCCAGCTTTACTGAAGTAGCACTGCCAGGTACAACTGTGCATACTTACAATTGCATACACTTAAGGTGACAACCAGATAATTTGATATCCCTATACATTATAAAACGGTCATCACAATCAAGTTGATTAACATAGCCACATTTCACGAAGTTGCCATTGTTTGTTTGTGCCAAAAGTACTCAAGGTCTACTACCTCAGTAAATTTTATTACAATAGGGTACAATATTATTATTTTCATTCTGGTGTACAGTAGATCCTCAGAACTTATTTAATTTTAATTGAAAGATTTTAGTCTTGTCTGTCTCTTAGAAGGACAACTTTCCCTGGACCGAGGACCCAGTCT
>NDGM011198599.1:0-12117 GCA_002564305.1 Octomys mimax
CTGGCCTCAAAGGCTGGCAAAGCGGATCCGTGGGTGGCTGGGGTAGTAGGAGCTGTGGACGGCGGGTGGGCTGCGGGGGGTCTTAGCAGTGCCAGTGTAGACCGACAGTCGTCACCTCCCTCACTTTGGGTTAGATCAGCCGAAGAGGGCCTCAGGCAGGGTGGCATAAACTCTGAGAAGGAGAGCCGCCGGCAGGACCTGAGGAGGAGGCAGAGGTGGGACAGCTGGGCAGCTGTGTGACCTTGACAGAGACCTCAGCGTGGAAGTGGACTTGCAGGGCTGTGCTGAGCCGGTCAAGGCTGCGGGGTGCTGGGGGCTGGCCTGGCCTGGAGGCAGCTGGGGAGGGTGCCCAGGACCTCTAGGAGGGCTGCTCCACCTGACGCTGAGCCACTGCGTGAGTCATTTCTCTCCTCTGGAAGCTCAGGCCAGAAGGTGCATCCCCGTGTCTTCAGGAAACCACTACAACCCACAAAATGAGGAGACTGCTAACATTTCTTGTTGCCTGGATTTTTGTCCTGTGATTCCTGTTTCCACAGTGTGGATCCTTGATTTCAAGAACCCAAACCACAGGCGCTGCAACTCCAACGCCAGGCTGCTAGGCTTCTATGTGCCTTCTAGAAAGAGGGAAGGGAGTCACCCTTGTCTCCTGAGGCTGACCAGAAAGCCAGGATCCATGCCACCATCTGCCTACCTCCTGCCTAAGTCATGTGGGAAGGGTTGTTCTTATCTTACTTGCTTCAGGGAAGGCTATCAAGGCCCATGGAGGCCCGTGGGACAAGAACTCGCTATTTTCTAGATCCGTGACTCAGGTGGGGAGGGGTACACAGTCTGAGTGACAACTGTGCACGCCCAGGTTGCCCCTGGTCAGAAGATGCTGAATGTGCTCATAACTGCTTAGAGTTAAACAACATACTGGGCCTCTGTGTCGCTATGTCGCTCGCTGACTTTCATACCCCCAGAAGGGGCAGGGCTGGCAGTGGACCGCAGAGCTGGGAGCTGAGCCCGGCCAGGCCAGCAACACCCTGGGAAGCCGAAGCTGTGAGGATGCCCATCCAGAGAGGCAGAGGAAGGACCTCTCGAGGAGGCAGGGGGCTCCGCGTTGGCAGCTGCCACTGCGTAGCGGCTATGACTGGCAAGCACTGGAAGGCTCTTCTTCTGGAGTCTGGTGGCTGTAGGCCTGAGCTCTCCTGCCTCCTAGCAGGCGAATTCTCTGGGCTCCCTTGTATGTAGATACCTGTTCTGTTAGTGATGCTGAAACAGCAGGAGACGGGAAGTTTGTGGTGGGGCTCATCGGGGCCCTGAATAGGAAACTCACAATAAATTAAAACCAGGGGCCTAAGGGAGTTAGCATGCCAAAACGGACAGCAGCGGAGTGGGCCTAATGACATGCAAGAGAACATGTGGTCCTTCACCAAGGGCAGAGGCCCTGGAGGAGGTGACATGCGCATGAGGCGGCTTGCTGTCCAGACATCAGAGACCTGCTGCGGTCGGAAGCACCCCTGCCTTCTGTCCTGTACACTGGTCCCCCAAACTGCCATTGGACCTAAACACCTGGGTGTCACCTCATGGAGCGTCCCTCCTGACTAGCAGGGAGCTTTTCCTCTTTCTAATGAACATGCAGTTGGCCAACCTCACCATTTCCTGTGTGTCAGCTTCAGTCTGTGCTGCCCCAAGACAAGGACTCGAGAGCTGGGCAGATCCGGTCGTCTTGTTTTCACGCTGGGAGCTGGCGGTTGACACGTGAGATCTGGAGGGGGCACAGGCTGTCCACTGGCCTGCTGCATTGGTCAGCAGAGCTTTCACAATGATGGGAGCATTCTACACTGCTGTGCCCAAGTGGGGGCCTGGCCTTGCGACGTGGCCCGTGTACTGAGCAGCTCGCTGTTGAGTCTCAGGCCCTGCTCCTGCACCCTCACTGAAGCGGACCTTGGCGCTCCAGCTCCCACCCAGTGTCATGCTGTCACCCTAGGATTTGGTACGGAGAAGGCAAGCAGGACAGGGAAATACTGGCCGGGCTGGGGGCTTGGGTGAGGGTTCAGGAAGAGATGCCCAGCAGGTGGCATGAGGTGGAGAACAGTCCTGCTTGGGGCAGCCATGACGACTCCGGGCTCTGCTGCTGGCCCTGATCCAAATGTTCTGGGTGATCTCTGCCCTCATCTTGCCAAGCTCAGTATTTCTCAAGAGCCAAGAACTGTCCTCTGTGCCCTCCTTTGGGTCAAACACATTTTATTTTACCCTCTGTGCCTCGGCTGTTTCTTTCCTTCTTCCACCTGCCCCTCCCCGCCGGCTTCTGCTTTGGTTCCCCTGTCAGCGCTGTAATCTCTCCCCATCCTTCTTGCTGTTTTAATTGCTGCTCCACTTGTTTTAGAGAAAGCCCAGAGCACTGGCGTCCGCCCCTCCCCCTGCCCTCTAGGGTGGCTATCTGTCTTTTCAACAAGATTTTCTCGCGCGGGTTTGTTCCCTTGGGGCCACGCGATTGCTTCTCTCTGCACACAACAGTCCTATCTTTGCTTTCCCTGCTGTATTTCTGTGTGAGAGCTATTGGACCTGAGAAAATCACTCGTGCGCAACGGGGAAGTGGGCGGCTGCCGCAGCCTGTGTTCTGCAGGCAGGCGTGCCTGGAAAAGAGCTCACAAACGTGTGCCCTTTCTTCTGCGACTGGCAGGGCATAGATCTAAGTGTCACCCAAACGCCTCATGCGCTGGGGGCCTGGGTCTCCAGGGTCTGGCCTCACCGTGGATTCACCCCTTGCTGAGGTCACGCTGTGACAGCATGGTGGGGTGGCAGGATGGCCCTGTGGCCGGTGAGCACACTCAGGAGGTGTGGCTGGGAGTGGCCCGAAGGTGGTCTCTGAGGTTTGTCCCCAGGAGGCCTGGGGGGGGGGGACAGGGAGTTCTGGGTACAGTGCCTGGCACAGCATAGGGACTCAGCTTGCTCGGGGAGAAATGGCCTGGCGCAGGACACACCTGGGGCCCACTGTCGCTGCTGTCACTGTGATTGAGTCCTTGCTGAAGACTGCTCAGTTTCCAGGGAACCTGCTGTCTTCGCTCCCTGCGCACGCGTGTTCCCTCACTCGAGCCCCCTGGCTCCTGGAGGGGACCTGAATGTGCATTGCAGAGCCAGCCCAGAGCTTGGGCTATAGACACTGTCCTCACTGCCTTGGCCTCTTGGGGCTTCCCATAAAGAGGACCAGGAGCTAAGTTCTGGCAGGACCGTGCTGGTGAGGGGCTGCCCATGCTGGTTCCTTCGCTCCCTTGCCTCCCGCCCCATCCCCTCTCCCAGCCCACGTGGGCAAATGTTTGCTTCTTATGGCCCCTCTCCTGGTAGGCAGCCCAAAGCCACAAGGACGAGCTCTTACCACGCTGCGTTTTGGCCACAATTATAGGAGGAAATTGGTTCGGGACACTGGTGCTGCTGAGTCATCTCCCAAAGAGACCACAGGCGAGGCCACTTTAATTAGACTCACCCATGCCACTCGCTGTGGCTTGACAGTGGAGAGCACTACGGTTCCCGGTTCCACGGTCCATGACACACATGACTGCCTGGGAGAGGAGCGACCTGGTGTCCACCCTTTATTGGTAGCGGGATCTGGGAGGGGTGAGGATGAAGAGATGAACTGGGGCTGGGAGGCCCGCACGTGTCAGACCAAGCACATGGGCAGTGACATCGTTTGTTTAATCGGCAGCTGCCTGAAGAACCCGAGAACATCCAGAGGGCAAATGGAGGTCGCTGGGCGCTGGCTCGTGCTGGGGGCTCCCACCGCTTTGTGCATGGGCCACCAGATGGACCCGGTGAACTGTCGGCGGTGGTGCTGCTGAAGCCCCGGGCCCCGGGGCTGCATCTGCGCCGGCTTTCCCTCTCTGTCCCTGGGCTCTGATTCCCGGTGTTGACCCATTCCCACTGCTTCTCCTCTGCAGCCCCCAGGGGCCTGCCCGCGTGTGGCTCTGGTGGCCGCAGCCTTCCTAGAGGTCCATGCAGGCCTGGTCACAAGTCTGCCTTCAGACCCTCATGGTCAGAGATGGCCCAGTGTCCTGGTGCCCTGCACCCCCGTGCCTGCCTTCTGGCCTGAGAGCCCCTGCCCTGTGCCCCGTGAGGTGCCTGTCTCTTCCAGCCTCGCTTGGCCTTTCGCTTCATCTGCAGGGGACCCGCCTGGGAGCCAGCTGCAGGTCTCCTCCAGTGGGCCCTGGAAGCTGTTTGCCGGGCCTGGGAAAGCCCTTGGGGAATTACTTCCTTGTAAGATTTCGAAGCTGCAGCAGGCTGATATTTTCCTGCTAATCCCAGGCCCAGTGATCAAACAGGCGGCCCGCAGCGCCCCGGCGTTCCTGATGCCCAGGGCAGGGGTTCATTGACGCTGCTCTGTGCCGGGCAGGACTGCCCTGCCTGCACTTTGCAGAGGATGGCTTTGTCTTCCTTTTTTTTTTTTTTTTTTGCGGGGGGGGGAACCAGGGATTGAACTCAGGCCCTTGTGCTTGCAGGGAAGAGCTTATTCCACTGAGTCACCTCCCCAGCCCCCTTCCTTTTAAAAAATTTTCATATTTACTTATTTATTTATTTATTTATTCAGCTTCTTCTTGAGTGACCTCTATCAACAGCTCCCGATGCTTCCCCTCCAGCCTGCACTTTGGGTTTAGTTAGGGTACAGGCCCACCTGGCCTTTCACTTATTTTCTTCTGGACAACTTAAATGCTAGCGTGGGACGCCGAGTCCAGGTGCACACCTTGCTCTGGGTCCCATCCAAACGCGGTTCTGGTTTGGCAGACTTGGGTTGGGGCCAAAAGCCTGCATTTCCCACAAGCCCCAGCAGGGTCCGTGCATCCTATAGCAAAGGACTGAGTCAGAGACCTTCAGTCCTGCTGTCCCTTAGAGTTGCCTGAGAGCTGAGGGCTGTGGTCTGAGTTCCATTGTCAGTAGCTTTGGCTGCTACGGGCTGGGATCCCCAGGCGAGTGTTCTGGGAAGTCAGGATTGAGAGCCGCTGTCCTTCTCAGCCTTCTGCCAGCCGGTGCGCTTGACCCATCTCTGTGACGAGCACCTGGCCATTCCTGTCCCTCATCCGGGGCACTTGCAAACAGCTGGTAGACCAGGGACTTTCTCCGCAGCCCCACGAACCCAGCAGGCCCTCCAGCCCCACTTGCACCATCAGAAGGTTTGTGAGTGGAGGTCCTTGTTGCTGCTCACAGGGATGTGCAGTCACAGCATCGGGGCCTGCCCAGTCTCTTGTCCCCAGGTGCGGTGGTGGCACAGCGACCTCAGGAGCCAGCTAGGCAGGATCCGATAGCTTCTCTGTGGGCAACTAGAGCAGGGATCCTGGGCCTGTGGGCACTCGCCTGCCCTGCATGGAGGGGCAGAAAGAGAGCCACTTCTAGGCAGGCAGAACACAGGGGCGAGGACCTCGTGCACTGCACTCGGACCGGAAATGTGGCCATCTTTTCGTGTCACCTCCATGGCAGCCTCTTCTGAGGGCTGGGCGGAGGTCCGGGTGGCAGCTCCTTCCTGGGCTCATAGCCATTCTGAGGAACATGGAAGTATGAGTGTGAGGCTTCATGGCCGCCACTGTACTTCCTTCTCCCAGGGGCCTCCCAGGGCAGGTGGTGGCCTCCTGTGCTGGCCACGGTGGCATCAAATTGGAAGGAGCTGAGAGAAGACTGAATAGTTCCTCAGTTGAAACCCTTTCTTTCTTTCTTCCTTCCTTCCTTCCTTCCTTTCTTCCTCCCACTTCCTTCCTTCTTTCTGTCCTTCCCTCTCTCCCTTTCTCCTTCCCTCCCTCCCTTTCCCTTCCCTTTTTCCCTTCCTCCCTTTCTCTCCTACTTTCCTTCTTGGGGGCTTAGACCCCAGGAGTGGCTGAACCCAGCCCAGCCTGACCCCCCAGCCCTGGCGATTTGCCTGCTGCCTTTGTCCCTAACAGGGGGTGTGGGCTTTGGAGGCTCGGCCTATACCTCACATGTCCACAGGGCTCTTGGGCCATGTCCTGACTCTCACAGCCCCAGACCCGCAGGACTCAGTCACACAGGCCTGGGCCTTGCTGTTTCCTCCCCAAGCCGGGTGGACCCTGAGGCCTTCTCCACTGCGGGAGGCCATTTGATTCCCGCTGATGTCCTTTGTGATGTGAGCTTGTGACCTCCTGGACCACATGGGTACTAGCATGTCACGACAGGTCCCCTGCCTCCTCCCAGGCAGTGTTTCTCTCTGTGCAGCCTGATGCTTTGCTCCATCCCCACGCTGCGCTGTGAGCAGCCAGGGAAGGCTATGTCTCACATGGGGTACGAGAGGAGCGCTCATGAAAGACAGAAGCTCCCCACCCCGCTGAAGGCCGTGAACGCCCTTCACTCCGGACAAAGACACTTAGAGTGTGCACAAAGTGGGGAGGTTTTCTTTCTGATGCAGTTCAGTATTTTTCAACTGGGCAGCAGCACCAGAGCTAAACATACCTCGATTTGAAGTAAATGTGTGGCAGATTTACACAAAACCCTTGACTCAGTAGGGCTGCTCTACGTGGCTAAAGGAGCTGACACCTTCTGCCTTCATTGCACAAGAAGTCTGTGGTGGTGGCTGCTGGTCCTGACCCAGGGTCCATGACATTGGCCCTGAGTTGGTGTCAGTGCCACCCTCTGGGCCTAGATCAGGAAGTGACAGCAGAGCTGGTCCAAGGAGAGCACAAGGGGCCTTGCGGCTCCCTTGGCCTGTCTTTCCATGGAGGAAGCCATCTCCCCCGGTCCCTCTCCTCTCCTTCACCTTCTGTGCTCCTGACCACGAGTGACCTGGATGTCACTGCCACCCGGGGCAGGGCTATTGCTTTGAAATGAAGGAGTCTCTTATCCCAGCGTTGGGCTGGGACCACGGCTGAGAGAAAAAGGTTCATCTTGGTACACAGTCCCAGAGGGTTCGGTCCATGAGGGTGTGACCGAGAAAAGCTGCCCACCTCGCAGGGGCCTGGAAGCAGAGAGGATAGAAGGGGTCAGGGGCTGGAAAGAGACCCCAGGGCAGCCCATGGCTCACCCAGAGGGCACGCACCGATAATCCCAGCACTTGGAGAGGCTGAGACAGGCTCGCTCAGCCCTGGCAACCCAGTGATTCAGGGAGACTCTGTCTCAAAATAAAAGATAAAAAAGGTTAGGGATACAGTGCAGGGCAAAGACCTGTACCAATCCCCAGCACTGAAATAAAAGGCTAACTGTCATAAGCACATGTGAATTTGGCTACCTGTGACCACAAGTATATGGCCACCCTCTTTCTTTAAGTCTCAGAAGCCTTGAACCCCTGGCCCGGGCCCTGCTCCTGTCTCGTCAGGTGGCGCTGACAGGGCCCTGTGGAGAGGGGTGGCAGCTCAGCTTGCAGGGAGGAGCTCTGCATGAGGAACTTTCACGGACGGCTTTGCAGCAAGACACAACTCTGAAAACAGGCGAGGGAGCCTGTTCTGAGGGGACTTCTGTCTTGGATGAGGGTAGGGTCTGAGGACTGGCTGTCCAGGGTCTGCGTCACGTCTCGCACACACTGCACAGATGCAGATGCACGTGTGACCGCAGGTGGAAGGGTGGGGTTGGCCAGGCAGGCAGGGCTCCTCTGTGCAATGGTGCAGAGACGTCCAGTGAGGGTCAGGGCTAGGGCAGCTCTGATGACAGGTGAGACTCTGGGAGGCAGCCCCCCGGTCCCCCAGTCAGAAACTCTGTCCTGAGCCAGGTGCTTGGCTTTCACAAGAGGTGAGACTCGCTTGTCCTCCGGCATCTCCAGGAAAACTTAGCCTTGGAGGTCAGTGAGGCGGTAATAGCAGCCTTTGCTGGAGGTTTTGTTGAGTGCTTTGCCCAATAGCTTTGTTTTTAATTTTGTTAAAATAAATAAAATGATTTTGTTTTTCATTTTTGTCAAAATTTTCGTTAAAGCAGGGTTTCCAACTTGCCCACCTGTCCGCCCGGTCTCAATGTCTGCCGTTCCTCCCAGCCAGGAAGGGTTCTGGTCCCGAGCAAGGAAAGGTGTCTTGTGAGTTGCAGTCGCGATGGCTGCTGGCTGCACAGGAGGAAGGCCGCGAGCGACTTCTCTCCCCGCTTCCTCCCAGCCTCTGCCCCTCCATCCTCCTCTTCCTCCTTTTTGATTTCAGAAGCACGACTTACTGAGCCCCTACGGTGCGACAGGCCCTGTGTCAACATTTTATCGTATTTAGTCTTTACCATATTTAATTTCCACAGAAGTTATCGATGTTGTCAGCTGAAGAACTGGAGCAAGAGAAGATAAATAATGCATTTGCAACTGCGCTAGGAAGCGGTGGAGACGGGGACGCCGGGCTTTAGAGCCCCCTTTTCTCTTTAGGCTGCTTGAGAAGCTACCTTTTGTGGCGCAGGACATCACCCAGGACCTTCCAACTGAACTGCTTCTTCAGTACTTAAAAATTTTATTTATTTGTTTATTATTTTTCTGTATCTAGGACAAGGTCTACAGGGTCTCAGCCTGTAGACTGGACTTGTAGTGATCCTCCTGTTTTCAGCCTCCCAAGCGCTGAGATTACAGGTATGTGCCACCACGCCCAGTCTCTGTCGCTGTCTCAGGGTGCCCGGGGGCGGGGCTGGCACCGCATGCGGGACTGGAGCCCAGGCTGCCGCGCTCCGCCCACGCAGGCGCTTTATTCCACTGAGCTGTCCGGCCAGCCCTTAAAACGTTATTTATTTCTGAGATAGGGTCTTGCTGCTTTACTGAGTTGTCCAGGCTGACTCAAACGTGCAGCCTCCTGCCTCAGCCTCCCAGGAGACTGGGGTTGTGGGTGTGTGTTATTCTGGCCAGCTAGAAAATTTGCTTTGTTTTTGAGATACAGGAGCAGGGTGATGGGTCTCGCTCAGGCCCTGGGCCGGACACTGTCTCTGCCCTTCTGACGCTCCCACGCCCTGCCACTGAGTGCACACTTGCATTTACCCACATCCACTGTGCTGCTGTGCACCCTGCATGCCACTAGGGCCAAGCAGTGTCAGGGTCATTTAGCCCAGAGTACAGAGGTTTCCGTCCATAGTCAGCTGGCAGGGGAGAGGCAGTTTCCAAAAGCCTCCTGCCTGTGGAAGGTGACCGGGCCCTGGTGCTCCACACTTCAGTGGATCAGTCCACGGATAAGCTCACAGCGCAGTGTGCTGGCGGGGTGAGGCCTGTTTGGAGGTGGTCACTGGGCCGGGCCCTGGGGGGTGTTCTTGTCCCCGCCCCCGCCCCTTTGCTCTGCTTCCTGGCTCGCTGATGCTCCCCGAGGCTGTCTCGTACTCCAGGCCCTCCCACCATGCATTTCTGCCTCGGAATCAGCTGGCCATGGACTGAACCCACTGGGGACCATGGCCAAATAACCTCTGAGCTTTGAATTGTGGGTGTCGGGCATTGTGCCCTGCCTTGGTAAAGTGACTGTCACAGCACCTGTTCCTTTCCCCGCCTGCCCCGCCAGATGACTTGGAGCATTCTCCTCTTCGCCCCCCAGAACTGCACGTGCCTTCTGTGCAGCGTTCACTAGCCTGCTAGCCTCCTGTGTAACCTTGTCATGGCACAGGCCCCAGCACATGGCATCATGGCCAGCATGTGTTAGGACCTCGGAACTACTTTCAGGTGAGTGGATGTTGTGTAAAACCATAAACCACTCCTGCAAGAGGAGCTCCCACCCCGAATATGCCGTGGATACGAAACCTGCCTGCCCTTCCACACCTAATGACTCCATAGAGGGTAAATGAGGAGCCAGGCCTGGCACTTGTGCCTGAGGAGAGCCCTTCCTGGTAGCAGCGTCTAGGTCAGCTAGGTCAGCTTCCTTCTAGGAAAGGCAGACGATGTCTTAGAGGACAGAAGGCTGTTCCCTTCCCTGGGGGCCACATCTTCCCTGGAGGTGGTGTGGACCAGCACCAGCCTGACCAGTCCCCTCTGCAGATATGGTCCACAGGGAGCCTGATCCAGGGGCCAGAGCACGTGGCCAGGGTTCTGGACAGATGCAGGCCTGAAAATTCAGGCCAGAGAGAAGACACGTCACCTATCAGCCACTGCGGCACAAGCCTGCTCCCAGCTGGTGCCCTCAGCGCGTCACCTGCCGCTTTCTGTCTGTGGCTCGCTGATGTATGTGGCTCACTCAGTCCTCATCCCCATGGGTCTGGCAGTTCTTGGTGGCCTTCCAGATATGCCTGACAGTATGAGCGGTGACTGCCAGGGCGGCTGGTGGTACCGTTGGGACATAGCTAGCAATGTTCAGTGTTCATGTGCTCCGAGATGGAGTTTTGGGAGGTGAGGACTGTGGGGTGTGGTGCTGGCTTAGTCCCCTGATGGGTGGATGGCTGGGAGTGTTGGGAGATGAAGCCAGGTGGGAGGAGTGCTCGCTGTGGGCGTGGCCTGGAAGGGCACACGCAGCAGACCCCTCCCTCCTGCTCTCTGCCTCCTGCCTGCCCTGCCGTGGGCTGTTGCTATGGCATGCCCTGTTGCAAGGCCACCTGCCCTGGAGCAGCCGACTGTGGACTGAAACCTTTACAAACTAGGAGTCAAAATAAATCTTTCCTCCTGTAGCTTGTGGGTGTGGGGTATTTTGTCCCAGTAATGAGAAAAGTAACTAACACACCTCATCCTGGAAAATGAGGCTCGTGTGCCAGTGGTGGCGGCAGGCTCCCGGCGAGCAGCAGAGCTGCCTGAGGCCAGGGAAGAGACCAAGGTGGGGAGACGGAGCATTCGTCTAGATGGGCATGAGATCCAAAGTTAAGGCAGGAGATTTTGGCATGGCACCTGGCTGGGCAAGCTGGCACACCTGTCAGTCACAGAAGTCCAGGACGCGTGCTCGAGAGAGTTCCTGGGACCACCCAGAGCATGCAGTCTTTGGTGCTTCTCCGTGAGATCAAGCAGGTTTGTGACAGGATGACCTGGGCCTGCCATGGGTGCCGGGGGTGGGGGCTACAGAGGTGGTGGCCCCTGAGCTCCCGGCCGCTGTAGCCTTCAGTGCCTGCTCTCATCTGCAAAGCACGCTTCTCCTCCTACCTTTAGTAAATAGCAGCCCTCGGTACCTTTTGTCCTTATTTTGTCCAATTCTTCGTTCAGGACAGCAACCTGGAGAGATTCTCTAGAAGGAGCCCACACTACCCCAGGGAGAGGCAGACCCCTCGCGGGCAGAGCCCCCTTCTCGTGCATGGCCAGAGCGGCCACGGGGCTGTCTCCATCCCGACTGGCCCTTCCAGGGTTGGGCCTTCCAGCAACAGGCTGTTTCTTTTTCTTTTTTTGAACTAGGATCTTGCTAATAGACCAGGTTGGCCTTGACTCTTAGCATTTTTCCTGCCTTGGGTGGACCTTGCTTTACCCACTTGTGTGACAGTGACTTGGTGACCTTTGTCCTGTGCTCTACCTGCATCTGAGATCTTTGCGAGGTCCTCAAGGCCAGGGGGGCACAGGCCTCACCGGGAAGGCGCCTGAGCTTGGTTTGCTGAGTCTGTGAGCCAGGCGAGAGGTGGACTTCAGTCCCACCTGTGTACCTCCTGGAAGCTCGCCCTTGAACCAGCAAAGCCTTTGCCCTGCGTGATTAGCATGGAGCCCCAGAGAAGCCCCTTTTCTGCCGCTGCTGGTGGCTCGGAGCTCGGGCACGTTGCCTCACTTTATCCTCACAGCAAGCATCTTCCAGGAGAAGAAACTGAGGCTCGGGAAGGTGCTGTGAGCTTTGCCAGGCCACACAGAGGGCTATAGCAAACCCAGGCACAAGCCCAGAGCCAAACAAGCCTGGCAAGTCCCCGCTCCAGGGATCAGCAAATTGTTTTGGCAGAGGGCTGGCAGATCACATCTTGGCATTACTGACCTTTCTGTCTCTGTCTCAGCTCCTCGTGTCTGCCACTGAAGCCAAAATCAGTCGTTAGACCTCAGGAAGTTGACGGGGCGTGGATGTGTTCCAGCAAAACTGATGTCCAAACAATTACCGGGCTGGGCCTGGCCTGCGGCTGCAGTTGGCCAACAAGCCCTGCCCAGGCCATTCTGCCGCCTCTCTGCTTGGCCTCAGACTGCGGTGGCCAGGGAGGCTGGCTCTGTGCCCTCCAGTGGCCCCCCGATACCAGCCCTCTGTGCCTAATCTCATGGGAACAGAATCTGCACACCTGGGGAGACAGAGGAGGCTTGTAAGGAGCGTACCGGGGACACTGGCTTTGCAGACTCAG
>NDGM011198606.1:0-11418 GCA_002564305.1 Octomys mimax
TTTTTTTTTTTTTTGCGCTCAGGGTCTCACTACATAGCCCACATCAGTAGTGATCCTCTATTTCTGGAATTCTCAGTAAAAACTCCACATCTTCCAGCAACAATTTTCAATGGCTATAATTTATGTTATTCAGTTGTCCTTATGCGTAATGGATGTAATAAAACAGGCCAATATCTCCTTTGAACATCTACAAATAGATTAGTGGCAAACTTTCCAAAGGCATCATCATGTTTTGGTTTATGTGTAAATGTTTAGGGAATTTCCATGGCAAATTTGGCCACTGGTTCTCAAACTGAACTGGGAGATTCAGTAGCACTGGGGTTACCTGGGCAGTGGTTAGGCACAGGGCCTCAGCACCAATCCCAGAAGTAATCTACATTTTAATGAATTCCAGGTGATTGGTCTGTATGATTAAGTTTGGTAAAAGGCGAAAGACTTATACAATTTGAAGAGAAACCAAATTGAATAGATACACCTGATAATTTCTTTATTCATTGAACAAGTATTTATTGCTGTACCAGATAGGTACAAGATATTGTTCTAAATTGCTATGAAGAGATGAGAAGTGAAGAGTGACAGGAAGGAGGAGGTCAATTTTGAAGATTCAGATCACATTTGAAGAATTGTCAAGATAAAAATTCCTTGGTTGCACGGAGCCACCATCTTCCATATATTAGCCATGCTTCCATTGAAGGAATAGGAGAATGCAGAATGGTGAAAGTTTCCTCAGCACCTAAAGAAAAGATTAAATATTCAATAAGACCTCTTTTCTTTTCCAGGTTAAGTCTGAATCCAGAGCAAGAGGATGAATCAGTGAGAGGCATCACGCAGTGGCAAACTTACTATGTTTGGTGGAAGGAACAGAAACAGAGACAATGGGGTTTCTACATAATCAACATTATACTTTCAGGCTCATTTAACTTAATATACATATATGTAAATTTTTAAAAATTTATGTATTTGGTACAGGGTCTCACTACACAGCTCAGAGTCATTGCGATCCTGTTTTCAGCCTCCCCAGCGCTGGGGTTACAGGTGTGTGCCACCATACCTGGACTCGGTCACCGGCTCAGCCTACCTGGGAGGGTGGTGCCAGTGTGGCATGAGAAACTGGGGATTAAACCCTGGTCCCTGTGCTTGCCTGTGCAGGGTAACTTAGTATATGTTTTATATCACAGATGTTTACAATTTTTTCCCATCACTTGGGGAGAAAACACAAGGTGCTGGCAGAGAATTTGTACAGTTCTATAAGAGTTCTATAGGTTCTGGCCCAAACTGGACCATCATTTATTTCCTTAAAATTTCCCAACTCCTCCCATTTCTTAGACCTTAATTGACCTCTTTCTGCCATCTGGCATGTCTACCTCATTTTATTTATCAAAATTTCCCAATTTTACTTCAAAATCAGTAAAAATCTGCCATAGTGGGTTGATTCCCTCTGTCCCCCAATATAATATGATATTTCCTTCCTTTGATGTCCCCCAAATTGGTGTGTATATCTTTGTTATAGGCACAGTGTATATACTGCTTTGTGGGGAAATACAAATCATTTCCTATAAATGATTTAACTTACCCGTCAGCTACCAATTCACTCTGATCTTCAAGTTGGTCAGTCCCTAGTGAAAGTGGGACTTAAAATCTGCCAATTGAAGTTTTCACTCTTCTCCTTCCATGTGCCCTCTGTCTCCTGGTTTGAACTGCTTGCCTCAAAGCCGAGATTCTGCCTCACACAGCATTTTCCCAGTAGGCACGAGAACTCTTTCTACACTGTACTAGTCAATCTTCATTTTCAATTTGACTGAATTAAGAGACTCTTGGGAGATGTTTGTATTAGAGCACTAACCTTATTGATGAGGTTACATCTGAGTGGGTTGTTAGGCAGTGGAGCCCACTTGGCTGAAAGGGGTCATGGGGCATGTTTGGGGACTACAAGTGATCCCTGGCCTCTTGATCACTGACTCTTATCTGCTCTCCACTTCCTGGCTGCCATGTGGCGAAAAGCTTTGCTCCATCATAGCTTTTTCCATAATGTTTCTGCCTTAGAACCAAGTCAACCATGGACTGAACCTCTAAAACCGTGAATCAACTGAACCTCTCTTTTGAATTATGCATGCGCAATATTTCTCCAAAAACGAGAATGAGTAATTAACACACACACATTGATGTTCTGCATTCTCCATTGTTTTCCTTGTGGCTCTGAATGGACTACCAAGGAATTTCTGGATTGAATTCTTATGGATATAGCTAAGCTATTCTCAGTCTATACAGTTCTACTCTGCTACAAACCAGGTGGCTGTTTTCCTTATGAGGTGTCCCCTCCAAGAGTTTCTGAAGGAAATTTTGTTACTCCAACCTTCTGCACCCTGCATTCTCATCCTGCCCAGGCATTGTTCTATGCCCTCTACCTCCCCAAATGTTTTTAGTCCCAGAGGTACCCAAGACAAAATTATCTCAATTCTCTGGCTTTTTCCTCCCTTTCTAAACTTCCTTCCCCAGTGCAGAGTGAGCTTATCTCAAATCTCTACCCATTTTTTCCCATGTCACATCTCTCTGCTCTACACTTATAGTGAGAATTCTACAGTTGTCTTTAATGTGTGATTGAAAAGTGGGTATTTCAAAGCCTATCTTTGAGATTTCCAAGAAAACAGCTTTCTCTTTCAAGTGTCCTGCCCTTCCATTTGAAAGTTGAGGGATTTCATGTCTACTGTCAACCTTCTATGTAAAGACAATGATATCATGGTTTTGACTTTATTATTTTTGGTGTATCTACCCTCCCCCTGAAAACAATGAGCACTTTAGCTTCTGGTGTGTGAAGAGTCATAGTACAGCACAATTGGGAATAAAAACAGAAGTAATGAAAACCAAATGAAAATTATTCCTGCTAGATGTATTGTAGTTTATCACATTGTGCCTTTTGTGATACTTGGATATCTTATCGTTTCCATATACTTCCTCCACTTCTTGTGTATATTTTCAATTTGAGGTAAAGATGAGATTCAAGTTCTGTCCATCTCTTTGGAGTCTTTAGCGCCTGATGTAATATCATCCATGACATCAGCTTTCAGAGGCATTTCTTGTCTGGTTCTGAGTTGAAATCACTTTACTTGGCATTTGTCCTACAAAGTAACTATTTGTTTATTATTGCAAAGATTTCTCCCTTGCTTCTCTTTGTTTGAGTTGCTTAGTTAAATCTTGAGTAGAAAATAAAATTGCCTCAAGAATTTACCTCTATATAAAACATAAATGAGCTTTATTTACAATAATGACACTTAAAACCACCACCTGGAGACACCTACTAAAAAATATAAACGACACAAGCACTCATGAGCTTTGTGTAATTAAAAGATTGCTCACATATGATTCCTGCAGCTATTAATTTCCTCTGTGCCTCTTCTGGCTTCTTTGGCCAGAATACACAGTTTAAAAGCAGGTGGAGAGACCCAGAGGTGCTCTGTAAATATACCGGTGTGTAAAGAGTGGCATTAGGTACTACCGATGACAAATGTGGCTGTCTTGCTCATTTGGGGGCTCATATGTCCCAGATTCTATTATGGCCAGCAAGAACCCTAGTCTTGGGCTCTGAAGCTACCAGATTAAAAGAACACCACAGGTTTTTTGGGGGAGGAATAAGATGCTAAAGACACAGGCTCATGTGGTTCAAACTCAAAAAAATCCTTATAGATTAAAAAAATACCTATTTACCTATAACATTAGACTATCTAGACATCCTCCCATGTATAGTGTTTGTTGTCATTTCAGAGGTCAGATTTGGACCTGTAGGTTTCACTTAATTCAGTAAGCAAAATATAAAACCTAATGTGTCAGTCAAGTTGGAGGTTTAAGCAGAAAGAACTATTAAAAGTAGAGTGGGTTATAAATACTGGAAGCCTGGAGGATTGGCTCTAACTCAGTGGCTCCACAAAGACTATTTTTGCCACAGCTACAGAGGGCTAGAGGCTGTACCTCAGGGGCAACAATGGGCCCTCCTGGGAGAGAGCTGTACAAGGTGCTGACACCACTGCTCTCCTGAGAGCCTGCGCATGCAAAAGTTAGCACTACTCAAGTGTGCTTTCCCCTTCCTCCAAGATCCTTTTTCTTTTTCTTTTCTTCTTCTTCTTTTTTTTTTTAACTTATGGATTTGGTACAGGATCTCACTATATAGCTCGGACTCCTAGTCATCCTCCGGTTTTCAGCCTCCCCAGCACTGGGATTACGGTGATGCACTACCACGTGCGGACTTGGTCCCCTGGCCCGGCATGCAATGGGGTGGGACAGGGCTAGCATGACATGTAGGACCAAGGTTTGAACCCTGGTCCCTTAGTTTGCCTAAGCAGGCACTTAATCCTCTGAATTATCTCACCAGCCCTAAGACCCTTGTTTTTGTGAAAGTAAGAGTCAGATAGACTCAGTGGATTATAGTGGGGCAGCTATGCCTCTGGCCCATGCTTACAGTGTGGGGAAGTCCTCTGATGAAGGAAGATTGGGAGGGAGTCCATAAATGGCAGCTGAATGAGAAGAGATGGGGGCTCCGGTTCGACTAAAACGATGGTAATGATGCGGCCTGTTTGGGAGTTACTTACATCAAACAAGGGCTTACGTAGCCCCAGGACAGGGTTGTATGCTTTTATTCTCAGAACACAGCAGATGGAGAAGATAGTGTGAAGAAAGAAGCTCCTCTGTGAAGTTTGGTATCTATTTCCTCATTATTTTCCTTTGTGTATTGGCATTTGAAAGAGAAAAACTTGATTGCAATCCTGTAGCCTTACATGCAGAGTTTAGCTTCTCATGACCTAATCCTTGTCAACATTTTGAGCACCGTGTTCTATCTCAGTTTCTCTGACTCTGTCTCTCTCTGTCTCTGTCTCTCTGTCTCTGTCTCTGTGTCTGTCTGTCTGTCTGTCTGTCTGTCTGTCTCTCTCTCTCTCTCTCTCTGACCTAATGGAATTAGTATACATAGCCCACAGTGCAGATGAACTGCAAGAGAGATAAAGAAAACAGTGTTTCCTGACTTAATTTTTTGGACTTTGTGTGCAATACATAACTAAAGAAGGAAATAAATCATTTAGGTGAGAAATCATGCTGAGAACATGAACAATATAAACACAACAGGCTGTTTCCAATTATAGGAGAATCAATTTCTATCTTTGCTTAGGAAAACAAACAAGAATCCCTCCTGTTTTTAGAAGGTGCTTTATCAGTTATGACATGGGCTATGAAACAAAAGCTCTCTGCCAGTTATCCTCTCAGAAGCCACCCCCAAACACGAAAATAAGAACCGTGCCAGAATTCCAGGTGCCCACTTTTATCTTTGATCAAGCCAGGAAACATCTGAAACTACAGTCTGTAATGCAGGAAAATGGAAAGTCTGAGAGTGAACATCTAACCATTCTGCAGATGAAAGGTAGGTCAAATTTAAAAGTATTTATGTGGCGTGAAGGAGGTTAGCTGGTCAGATTCCAGGAGTTCTTAGACACCGGGAACACTAAGCACCATGGTGCACAGAAGAGAGTCACAGAAGAGAGTCTTCTGTGCACCATGGTGCACAGAAGAGAGTTCTCTTGAAAAGCAAGAGAACTGTTTGTGTAAGGAACAATTGGACCCCAGCCCTCCCCTTCATTCTGAGAAGTCAGATAACTTCCCCTCCTGTGTACTTAGAGTTAAGAGATCTATTTCTTGGAAGAAATTGTAGAAACAGCTAATGAAGTTGTAGATATGAAGCACAGAGACAAGCAGTGATTTGGTACTGTGTCGAAAACAGGAAATGTAAGAAACTCTTCATAGCTCATAAGGAGTCTTTCCATCAGCTAAGTTGAACATTACAGTGAGGCTTTTGTACTCAGGAGGGGCTGAAAGCTTCTCCTCCTAGGAAACTCAGGAACTGGTCAGACCTGCACATAAAGTTGTACAAATAATACCCCAAAACTCAGTTATTGCTAATGTTTTAGTACTTTCTTGTCATTGGACACAGGGCTTGATATCTTCAATTTAAAGGAGAGCAAGTTTGTTGTGATTCGTGTCTTCAGGACATGGTCGGCTGGCTCCAGGGCAGGAAGGCACAGTAAAGAGGCCTGGGAAGAAAAGCTGCTCATCTTGTGGCAGCCAAATATCAGAGAGTAAAGGCAGGAGCTGGGGGGCGGGAGGACATACAGCCTTCCAGGTCAAAGGCCCAGTGACCTCCTGATTCTAACCAGGCTCCACCTCCCAACAACAGGTGTAGCAACCCTCATAAGTCTACAGCCATACCATCATAAATGCGCCCAATCTCGTCTGGTCTCAGAAGCTAAGCAGGGTTGGGCCTGGTTAGTACTTGGATGGGAGCAACCCTCCTAACCTAAGCAGCTTGTGCAGGCCTCTGCCTCTGAGCACGTGAACCCTCATGAGGTTAGAGGGGTCACAGCTAGATATGAACCGTAACAGCCAATGTGACAATATTCAAAAGATGGTACACCGAAGAGGTGATTAGGTCATGAGGACACTTCCCTTTTGGGTGTTATTAGTACCCTCATAAGGGGTCTTGGAAACAGTTGGTTCTTTTTTGCCCTTTCCCCCTTCTGCCATGTGAGGAAAAAGTAAGATAGCAACACCCTGAGTTTTGCTTTCCCAGCCACTAGAATTGTGAGAAGATAGAGTTCTATTCTAGTGTAGAAGTACTACATGGACTAAGGCACCTGTCTGTACAGCAGGCCAGTGATCAGCATGTTGATGCCTGGCTTGAACAGCTGAAGCTTTCAAAATGAAAGTTAGATGTGGCTAATTAAAATATTACCACGTAAAATAAACTTGTAGGTAACAGTAACAATGCGGACAGTTGAAAAAAAAAAAAGACTTCAGATTATATTTAGTAAATATTGTTGGGGAAATAGAATAATGTAAAGCAATAAAACAAGTCCATTCAGAACAAAGAGCACGTACAGGTTAAAATTTACAGCTGAAATTTGAGATGGTCACCATGATTCAGAAGAAGTGAAGGAAAGTACCCAGAAAGAAGAAACCATTAATGAAGGAATAGACACTAAGAGAGAATGGTTAAGACAATTAGAGGTTTCCTCTATACTCAGCCTCCTTACCAGTAGGAGTTTCACAAAGAGAAAGCAGGGGAAATGATGACCAGCCCATTTCAAAGCATTAATGATGCTTTACTTGTAAATCTCAGGTAGGATCCATTTTGCCTTTGGGGTCGATGTAATCCCTGATAGTGAATCGTGATTGGCAATTTCATTGGGTTAAGAGAAGCCTAGGACATTTGGAAAGTATACTTCTGGGTGTTTCTACATGTGCTTGTGGGCGTGTTTCCAGAGATGATTGGCATGTCAGACAGCCAACTGAGAAGGGAGACCTACTTTGACTGTGCGTGGCAGCATCCAATGGGCTGCGGCTGGGCGGAGTCAGGAAGAAAGGAAACCGCCAGCAGCACCAGTTGACGTTCTTTCCTGGCTGCCAGCCTTCTCACCAGTACATCGTTACTCTTCCCTACCGTTCTAAAGTGAGCAGATATTTTCCATCAAATGCTTTGCACTGTCATGCTTCTGCCTCGGCACAAGGCTAGAAGCAGCAGAGCAAAGTGACCATGGTCCGAATGTTTGAGCCAGAGTAAACCTTTTTTGGTTTTTTAAAGTTATCTAAGTCAGGTATTTTGTCCCAGAAATGGAAAGCCAGCTCAAACTACTTGTGGATACAAGGTGTTAGCTGCTATTTCACTCTGTTCACATCACGTTCTGTGCACAAATGTGAGTAGCAATGGCGCTCAGGTGTATTCAGAGGCTTATAATCTTAGGTTTTTGTCTTCACTTTGGGCCTATCGTGGTGTCCAGAAAATGGCCTTAACTGCAAATGGTGGATGTATCAGTCAGATTTCTGTCATTGCAATAAAATATCTGAGAATACCAACTTAAAAAAGGAGAGTCTCTTTTTGCTCCGGGTTTCAGACATTTCCCCCCATGGTCAGTTGGTTCCATTGCTGGGGAAAGGCAGATGCATGACCGTGACAGAAAGGTATGACAGAGCAACGGGGTCGCTTCATTGCAGCTAGGAAGGGGAGTCAGAGGGGGAGGACGCAGGGGCTTCAGATGCGATGGAGTTGTCAAAGCCATCAGCTATGACGCAAGTGATAGGCAAGTGATAGACCCCCAAGTCTTATACTGGCATCGAATTATGATCTCATCAGAGGATTAAGCTACTTATGAAGCTCGAGCCCTTCTGATCCAGTTACTTCTGACAAGAAAGGGGCTGAAGTGCGTGATCTTGACTCCACAGAAGGAATTGATCACAAAGCCCCGCCTCATGTGGCATCCGGTTGTGTTTTAATTTGATTTAAAAATAAAACATTTTGAACAAAGTATTTTGTCTCCTGCCATGAAATCTCTTGAAATTTTAAGTAACAATAAAAATCAAATATATGAAGAAACCGTTCTTGAATCTATTATCTTTATAGAAAATTTGTGATATACTTTCCTTCCATATTCTATTATAAATATATTCAAGCACATAATAAAATTTAAAGAATTTTTCGTTGCTACAGCCTTAAGTGAGGGGTGCTTTTCTACAAAATTTAGCACTGTCTCCCACATTTCACCTCATCTCATTTCCCTAATTGCATTTGAAGTGAGGGAGCGCTCTTCTTCTCTTCCTTTTCTACAGACAGAATTTTCTCCATTACCTCTTGCTATTAGAAGATGATCACACATAATTGTACAGAGGGAGGAAGGAAGGGAGGGAGGGAGGGAGAGAAAGAGAGAGAGAGACAGACAGACAGAGAGACAGAGAGAGGCAGACAGAGACATAGAGACAGAGACAGAGAGAGACAGACAGAGACAGAGACAGAGGGAGAGACAGAGACACAGAGAGAAAGAAAGAGAGGGAGAGATGAGACAGAGAGACAGAGAGAGACAGACGCAGAGAGAGGAGAGAAAGAAAACCACTGGCTACATTGTGACCATTTGACATTTGTCATCCACATACTACTTTTATTGCAAGACATCTCTTGCTTGTCACTTTAAAGCTTACTAGGAATCTTTGCTCACCTTGTGGAACACCTGCAGAACATGTCACTCCCAACAGAAAGTTTACTGTATTTCCCGAGTTTTTGCTATTGTCACCTGCGGAGATATAAGTCACCATGCAGACTACAGATTTCATCCTTACAGTCACAGGTAGACTTGCTGGATCACAGACTTTGCAGGTTCCACAATCAATCCAAATGCTTGAAGTTTCTTTGCCCAGTCTCCCAGCAGACCAGCTGGTTTCCCCTGCATCCTACATGAGCACTGCTTATGCATTAAGACAAAGTAGACAAAACTTGTTCAGTTAGCCAAGCAAAACACTCACATTTTGTTCAGCATAGCTTTGGTCATTAAAGAGCTGAACTATTTTGCATGTTTCTCATCACATAGATCACTCCTTTCAGACACTGCCTGTTCACATCCACACAGTACAGTTTTAAATCCATCCTTTGAATTTCAGCCCACCTCATGTTCAACCCAATGTTAAAACTCAGTTTTATTTTTCGTGCAGAGTTTACACTCCAGGAAGGAAAAGCAACAGTCACACTTGGAGTAGCTCAGAGACAGCCAAAAGGTTTAAGTGTCCCTCTCTATAACGTGATTATGTCTTTGTGAGGTGGTTGTGAAGGAAGGGAGGCTTTAGAATTCATTTGTACAGGGGCTTCCAGAGCTTCTACTTTGACACAAGTGGCCTCGGAAGGTTTGCTTGGGCAAACCAGAAGGGCAAAGTGTTGGCTAAATTAGCAGGTGGCTGCAGGCAGTGGGAGGCCCTAGACATGTTCTTGGTGGGCTGGAGATAGTGCCAAGAGAGCCTTCAGTACCCTGGGTGAAAAACAGAAAGGTGGGTAAAGGCATTGAAGAAGGGCGGGAGAGGCAGCTGCCGTCTATCTTACTTCCACTGAATAATCATTCTACCCACTTCTGCCTGCCAGGCTTGACTGTGAAGAAAGTCAAGACTGCAGCCCAGGTGGCCCTGTGTCCTGCTTCCGCCTAACGTGGGAGTCCTGTCACCTCTCATCCAGCAGGAGCTCACAGAGATATGTGGTAGAGCACTGTTGGTGACTTAGGGAATAAAAAGTACCCAAATTCTCTTAGAATTTCAACTACTTTAATTTTCTATGCAAGTGCAATACCAGGAGAATAAAGATGGAAAGAAACCACCTAAAATTTTAGCACTACTGTATTATGGGTAATGGTTCATTTTATTCTCTTTTCTTTCTATTTTACAATGGACACATTTACATGTATAATGAAAATACTAATAAATTGTATATAGAATTCTCCCCCTGGGTGAGAAGGTGTTCTCAATCCCAGTGAGGCTTAGGCAGGAGAAAATCTTGTTTGTAAATATTTCTTCAAATAGAAGGCGCAGTTTATGAGTATATGTGATCGTCTGTGTGGGTGCTCTGGGAGCGTGAGCGGCAAAGGCAGGAGCTTGATAGTAGTTGTGACTTAAAGCCAGAGCTGATGATGCCGAACATGGTGTCACATGACTGGAGTCTCAGCACGAGGGAGGCTGAGGCAAGAGGGTCATTGTGAGTTTGCCTGGGTTGCAAAGCGAACTGAAGGCCAGCCTGAGCTGCGTAGCGAAACCCTGTCTCAAATAGACCAAAATAATAATTATAACAATAATAATGCAGAGCTGAGTGTTCCAGATCCCCAAGACCTTGTGTAGGCAATGTGCGGCATGTGCGCTGTCATTAGGGATTCTGCGTGCCAAAAAAAATCCATGTTGACTCATAGGACATTTGCTCCAGCCTAGTCTGACCCCAGGAATATGGAACTTAACCTCACTAAGCATGAAAATATCTCTTCGTGATGATTTCACCAAAGAAGTGCCACAAGAAGAGGTGGTACAAGAGAAATTCACAGGAGGCGACGTCACTACTTCCCACCTGCCTGGTCCTACTGAGTAGGCAGAAGGGGGGACACACTGCACTGAACTGGAAGCCTGTCACTGCAGCGAGCTGGAGACATGGATGCAGCCAAGGTCAAAGCGCAAAAGGTGCTAGAAGCAGATGGGAAAATGTTCTTGAGAGCTGAAAAATAATACCATTGTATCTTTTGTTGGCTTTAAATACTTGGCATGTTAATTAGCAAATAAAAAGGGCCTCACCAATGTCATGATGCAAATTCGGAAAGCCTCAGGCCTTTAAACTTGAAGTAGTACAGAAGGACGGAGCTCACACAGGATGTGCACAATGTGTTGCAGAATGTGACAGAAGTTGATTAATTACATATATTAGAACTAATTTGCAGTGATGAGATTAACATTCGGAGACCAGTCGTTTCCTTCACTTTGCTCCTTGTGGTTGAGAACTTATCTTCCCACCCTGTTCATTTCTTAAAGGAACCATCTTTCATTTTTCTTCTTTCTTTCTTTCTTTCTTTCTTTCTTTCTTTCTTTCTTTCTTTCTTT
>NDGM011198607.1:0-23705 GCA_002564305.1 Octomys mimax
TGAAACTGTTTCATTGTTATTTTATCTTTTTTCTCATTAAAATGAATAAAAAATAAAAAATAAAAAAGTGAGCTATAATTCTTATTACATACAAATTATTCCATTGTGTGATGAACTATAATTTATTCAACTTGTCTTCATTTATATTATTTTTTTCTACTATAGAGAGTTCTGTCTGTCAGACAGGAGAAGGCTTTAAAATGCAGTTTCTAGGTTAAAATGTATTTGCATTGCTATTGTTTGTCCCTCTGAAACTCAAGTCACAAGCATTAAGAGGGTGAAAGCCTAACTGAACTGTGGCGTTTGAAGGCAGGGCCTTTGAGAGGTGCGTATAATCAGGCAAGGTTATTAAGAGTCCCCATGACTGAATACTTGTGACTTTATAAGAAGAGAGACCAAGGATACATCTGTATACACATGCTCCCTGCCACATCATAGGATGCCTGTGGCTACCTCAGGACTCTGTCAGTAAGAAGCTCATCATCAGATGCAGCCCTCCACCTTGAGCCTGAGACAGAACCCAAATGTAGTCTCTATAAATTATCCACTTTGTGGTGTTGTGTTATTAAGAACAGAAAATGCGTCATGACTTCTGTTTCAAACAATGATGGATAGTACTGGTTCACCTTCCAAAGAAATCACTTAGTTCCCACCAACAGTGCATACAGTAATAATCACTCCTCACTACCCCTGGGCCTAAAATTATGGTAATGACTACAAAATAGTCCATTCTAATAAAGGCCGTACCTTATTTATTCAGCCCTCATTTAAGTTGTTTCCTTGTTGCATAGTATAAATAAGAGTAGGATGAACATTCTGGTAGATATATCTTTTCACACATTCATGATTACTTCCTATGGATAAATTCCTAGAAGCAGAATTTCTGAGTCATAGGTTTTGCACATTTTAAAGACTTTTCAATGTATGATACCAAATTATCTCTCAGAAAAATTATTCCATATTCTGTTCAAATGAAGCATTTAAGCTATGGAAATCTTCAAAAATATGTGAGAGAATAGAGTATAAGAATGACTCCCGCATGCAGCCATCACTCAGATTTAATAACGGTCAACTTGTAGCCAAACTGTTTCATCTAAAACATCTCCATTTGACTAAGTTCTTTTGAAACAGATCCAAAGAGACCATTTTCATTTGTGCAGCTGAGTATTCAGAAGACAAATGAAAAGCTCCCACTTCAGAGGGGCCCTCCAAGTGAGAATCATGTGACATCTCCCAGGAGCACACCCTAGGTCCCCCGCCTCAGGGCCTAGGGGTTTGCACTGCGATGCACTCCGGGGTTGTGTGGGAAAGCCCTAGGTATTGTGCTCCTTGAGGAGCCAGGGATACCGCGGGAAAGATCAGGCCAGCAATTCTGAGGGCTTTCACAATTTTTCCCCGAGTCTCTGTATTCCTAGCTCCATGTCATTCTTTGCCTAAATAAAGCAGAGGTAGCTCTCGTAATCCATCTGTGGCTCATGTAAATGTAAATATTGTGATTTGTGTTTATAGTGATTGCTGCCGAATGAGAGGCTTTGCTGTGGTTTCGGCTTAAAACTTCCAGGCTGATTGAGTTTTGTAATACTAGCTGGTGGCGTTGCGTCAAAAAGTCAGCACAATCTTAAGGAAGAAACGCAGGCAGTTTCCTCTCACGAGACAGTGCGGTAATAGTTCGGCTTCTTGCAAGCTCTGTAGACACGTTACGTAGGCCTGTGCAGGAAGCAGACTGCGCTTCTAGCTGAGGTGCTGCTCTGAAGGGAAGGAAGGAGGAAACTAGAAGGCCTAAGTCAGTCAGCAGATAATGAGTAGGAAGGGATCTCGCTGGGGATCAGAATAGTAAGTGGGGAGATGATGAATACTCAACACTGATTTCAAAATGTCAGATTCAAAATACCTTAGAGGGTTCAAGGCAGCTATTCCCAAGACACTACATTAACTCCAGGGGTCATCCAGCTTTGCTTTAAATAATACACATTGCGATGTTGTGTCATTACCTGTGGAGGAAAGGCCACGGGCTCTGAGGCAAACAGGACTGGGTTTGAATCTCAACTCTGTCGTCTACTTGCAGAGCAATTCTGGGCGAGTTGCTTGCTCATTTGTTCATTCATTTACTCACTCACCAAAATGTTTGATCAATTCTTGCAGGACAGGTGTTGCTCCTGGCACGAAGGAGTCAATGGTGAGCAAGATGTTTCTGACCTTAAGGGATTACAGTGTGGTGGGGGAGTCATGTGACACTGACAAATATAAGGACACAGTGACCAGAGAACACACAGAAAAGAGGTCAGGGTCTTCCAAGAGGAAGAGGCATCTCAGTCTCGGTGAGGATGAGAAGAAATC
This sequence comes from Octomys mimax, assembly GCA_002564305.1. Classification (NCBI taxonomy): domain Eukaryota; kingdom Metazoa; phylum Chordata; class Mammalia; order Rodentia; family Octodontidae; genus Octomys; species Octomys mimax. The sequence goes on from NDGM011198607.1 coordinate 2,338, forward strand.
AGCCAACCAAGCCGGGGCTGGAGTTAATGGGAATCACCGATAATGGGGTCACCAACGCTGTGAAAGCATACTCTGGAATTAAAGTCATTAAGTGCAGAGTGTGGGGTGCTGGGACTGGAGTGTCAGGGTGACCGATGTGGGAGCAGAGCCGGATCACAAAGGGGCATCAGAGGCGGATTCATGACAGCTCGGAGAAGTGCACAGCTCCAAGCTGAGCAGCAACAGGATCGAGTAGCTGAGCAGTCTTCCCGGCTGTGACCCAGAGTGCATCAGAGGGTGATCTGACAGGACACTGTGGTGGTAGGGAGGTGGCCTAAATGTTGGCAGTGGCAGAGTGGCCGAGCTGTGGGTGAGGAAAAGGGCTCTTTCCTCTCATTGGGAAATGATTGCATTTGGAGTTCAGGCACATGGTAGGCAAAAAATAAAAAGGACCCGGGGGACAGTCCTGGGGGGAGCACAGAGAACGGCAAGGAGGGGTGTTGAGTGTGAGGCTGAGGCAGCTCTGTGCGCAGCTGTGCAAGTGTGCTGGGGACTCAGGGGGATGACTGCCCTTGGACATGCGTCACGAGCCCCTGGAAGTTCTTCCCAGGATGTAAACAGCAGAACAGTGAAGAGAAAACAATGTCTCCGTGGTCACAATAGCTAAAGTCAGAGCTGTAAGGAGTAAACGTCTACGGTAGAACCGGGTCTGGCAGCGGGCACGGTGCGGTCCAGGCGGGGTGGGGTGCCAGGGTCGCCCCACACCCAGGGCCATCCTCAGACTCTTAGCCATTCTCAGTGCTCTTGGCTGCCTCTCTTTTTGGTTTATCCTCACCTGTCCTCACCTACAAAAATCTAAGCTTGCCCTGCCTCCTGCCCGTGCCCCAGAAAATGAAACCAGGCTGCTTAAAATGCAGGTCCTGACCCAAATCCCACAGTGTTTGGACTCTTCCAAACCACGCAGGATTGAAGTCAGAATCTATGGCTGCCTGCCACTCCAGGGAGGAATCTTAGAGCCATGGTTTGTTTCGTGATGCATTGGAGAGAAATCTGGTCAGGAAACTCCAGAAAATAATTTCTCAGCCATCTGTCTTCCCCTGAATGGCAGCCAGAGATCGCTCACCAAGTCGTGTACGGCAGCTCAGTTGGAAAGGAACCTGAGCCCCGGTGCCAGGGTGCTTGTGCTCCATGCTTGGTGATGGCAGCTGGCTGGCAGGCTGCTCCCTGGGTCAGTGGGAGCAGATTATCCAAGGATAGGAAAAAGAGCTCCTGAGCCTTTCCAGATATTTGTGATTGAATTTAACTTTGCCATCTGACAAAATGTGTCCACGCTGAACCCAGGCCAAGCCCTGACTCCAGGTAATGGCGGATTCTACTGATGTATCTTTTCAATTTAGTGCTAGTGGGAGAGAGAATGAGAGCAGGTTACCTAGAATGGACTCATTCCCGGTGCTGCGGGAGCCTGGAGACACTGTGGTGTGCCCAGCTCCCTGGGCCCTGCAAGCAGGGGAATTGCTCTTGCCTAGTTCTGCTGAAAGCAGGCTGGCCCTGGAGAGACTGATTCTATAAACTGTGCTCGCAAATGAGTAAAAGGAAAGAAAAGAACAAGCAGGTGGTGCTCTCCAGGAGAGGCAGAATGTCTGTGTTTGTGGGGAGAACTTTTCAGAGCTCCTCCCCGCCGCTGAGGTGGAGCGTGGCTGACTGTCTCCTTAGCACAGCGCGTGTTGGTGATTTAGAATGACGTGGAGTGGGCAGGCAGCCTCCATGTATGAACCAGGGTCATTTTTCATTGATTTGCACCAAGGGGTCATTGGGACTGAATTAGAACCTGGTTGTGGCCAGTGTTCTCGTAACTTCCATCTGTTTCCATTTAGATGGATGGAAGTTGTATTTTGTCACAGGGAGAGGAAGAAAGCAGGGGTTTCACAGGCAGTTCTCTTCTCTGGCAGTCCTTTCCAGGCCTGGGGTAGATTTCTAGAAAGATAAGGACCAGAAATCCATGAAGTTATTTTCATGAGAAACTTGGTGAGATTCTGGGCGCAGGCTTGGATTCCTTAAGACCTGGGTGTGACCCAGGAATGGGTCATTTTCCTGGCACTGCATGAGACATGGCTCCTTGCAGGGGTCTGGCAGCCCTGTAGGGCTTCTTCAGCCAGCCAGCTGAGTAGAAGTTAGCAGAAAAGCCCATGTATGGCCTCTCGGGGGCTACTGTCACTGGAAGCCTGGCCAGTGGGCAACACGAGGCTCTCTTGTGGTGGTTCCAGAACTTATAGGGACCCCCTTGAGAGAGGCGAGGTTCTGGTTCAGCAAGTGAGGGGCTCAGTCAGGGTCACTGGAGGTGGGACATGAGCATGAGCGAGACCCCTCTTATGTTCCCTGACCGGGAGGCCCAGGGCCATGGGAGGATTTGTTGGCAAGAGCTGGCACCCTCGCTCTTGCCACTTCTCCACCTCCAGCTGAACTTGGGGAACAGCTTTGCAAGACCTGGCCTGGAAGAGCAGGAGATGAGTCCCCAAATCCCTCAGGGAAGGTTCAGTGTGTGGGAAAGGGGGAGCAGCCGAGATTGACCCCAGGGTCAGGTCAATCTGGGGAGGAGGGAGTGGAGGAGAAAAGAGAAATGGTCTCCGGGGTTACTTTGGGCAGTAACTGTTGCACTGAGATGATTTCATTTTCTTTAAAGCAGAGTAAATTGACATGGACAGATGTCTGAGCATCCAAAAAGAAAGCCCCAAAGTCAGAAGACCTGCCTCTAGGAGTACTGCTTGTGTTCCAAACTTGCAGTAGTGGCTGTAAAGACCAACCAATGCCTCCAAGAGACCCTAACTCTAATTTACCAGTAGCGCCCAAATGTGGTCCACATTTCAACCAGGATGAGCAGTAGCTCCTGGGGCACTAGTTAGGGGGGTGGGAGGGAGCTGAGGCAAAGGGGAAGTAAAAAGAATCAAGATGCAAGATGTACATGTAGCAAAACTCCACAATTAATATATTCTTTATGTATCACAAACTATACTAACATAAATAATTTTTGTAAAACAGCTTTGGCCAAAAACAAACAATAAAAAAAAGAAATGCAAATTCCTAATCTCACTGAATCAGAGTCTCCTTGGAGAAAGGTCTAGGAACCTAGGGTTTGGGGGCTGGGTTTTTGTTTTGTTTGTATAGTTTTGTTTTTGCAGTACCAGGGATTGAACTCAGAACTTTGTGCTTGCCAGGCAGGCACTTATGCTGCTGAGCTGTCTCCCAGGCCATGGGGGCTGTGTGTGTGTGTGTGTGTGTGTGTGTGTGTGTGTGTGTTATACTGGGGGTCAAACCCAGAAACTTCACATTGAGCTATATCCCCAGTCCTTTTTTTAAATTTTGAGGTAAGGGTCATGCTAAGTAGCTAAATTGCATAGGCTCAGCTCAAACTAGTGATCTTCCTACTTCAGCCTTCCAGAGTCCTGGACTTACAAGCATATGCCACTTCACCCAACAGGAATCTTGCTTTATGACAAGGACGTAGATTATTGCTATGCCCACTAAAATTTTAAGGCACTGTATTTATACCTGTACTCTCTAATATGGTAGCCACTCTTTAAATTAACTAAAATTAAATCAAATTAAAAATTTATTTCCTGGGGGCTGGGGAGATAGCTCAGCAGTCTAAACACCTAACTGGCAAGCACAAGGACCCAGGTTTGATCCCCTGTACCACATGCCATGCTGGCCCTAGAGCCCCGGGCATGCTGTGCTGGCCACCAAACTGGGTGTGATGGCACATGTCTGTAATCCCAGTGCTAGGGAGGTTGAGACAGGAGGAGCAACGAGAGTCTGAGCTGTATAGTAAGACCTTGTGCCAAATAAATAAATAAAAGATTAAAAACAATTATTTCCTGGGTCACACTAACCATATTTCAAGCACTCAATAGCACCACTTGGAGAATGGCTACTACTGTATTGGAGAGGTCGGAGCATTTCTGTCACCTAGAAAGTTCTATTAGACAGGACTGGCTATGCTATAGAGAGCCCTGGAAATATGATTGAGAAGATTACAAATGTCTTTACGCTAACATGTGAAATTTAACCAGTTTTCATATACTAATGCTGTTTGCTACTAGGAAGTGAGTTTTGCATTGGTTACCATTGATCTGTGACAATGTAGCTGCCTTTGTGGTCATCTCTTTTCAGCCTCTGGTGACCAGTGACAGTGGCTGCAGGGATTAGGCGAGTGTGGCCCAGTCTCATGTCTGCCCACAGGGGATAGCTTTTGTTCTGAGGCCGCCATTGTTCTGTTCTGAGCTGCAGTGAGCTGGGCCAAGGCACATTGCTGGCAGACCAGATGTGGGTCGGACTTCACGTTCCACTCGGCTTTTTGGCCAGGAACTTTGGGCAGTGCACACCCTGTAAAACTCTACATAGCTGGGGATGCAGCTCAGCAGCATGGTGCCTGCCTGGCAAGCCCCAGGTCCCGGATTCTATTCCCAGGACCAAAGCAAAACAAAACAAACCCTATGTAAGAGCCCTGAGAAGAGAGCTGTTTTAATCGCAGCTGCACATATCCCATCCAAAATTCAAAACTTAGGTTTTTTTTATTTTAAAATGTTCAGTAGCACTAAGGCATGAGCTGGACCCAGGGATCCAAGTGCCAAGGAGAGAAGGTCACTGATCTCAAGTTGTTTGAAAAAAACCAAAAACCTGCATGGGGGTGGTAGGGAGGGATCCGGGAGTGTCAGATGCTGTTGGGCAGAGATGTAAGCCCCAGGAGAAGGCAGAGAGAGCCTCCTGTGTGCTGGCATGAATCAGGAGAAAGGTGAGGAGCCCAGTGGACAGCAAGGGGTGTGGGGCAGCAGCTGGAAATAGGGGAGCAACAGGAAGTGGTGGGAAGGCGCTGGGCTGTGCTGGAGCTTCGGGGACGACAGAGGAGAGCTCAGACAAGCTGAGGGGCAGGCAGGGCTGGGCCGGAGCTCAATGCTGGGGCCTGTACGCTTCTGATGTGGAGGTACGGAAAGGCCCTTACGGCCTCAGCTGTCATTTGACATCATTTTGAAAAATATATCATAAAAAATATTATATGCTACATTTCACTTAACCAGATTCTCATAACCTCTCCTTCTCCAAAAATAAAGCAGATTTTACTTTACAGAGGTAAAAAATGAGACTAGGAGAGGCAGTTTTGTTTGCCCAGAGATCAGATGACCCCAAGCATTGGGATGGTTTACTTAAAAGTTATTTTACTATTATTATTTTCTAATTATAAATATAGTGTATATTTATGGGAAAACTTGGAATGCCTACAAATATGAAGATAATAAAATTCAAATCAACATTTATCATTAAGAGTTTGTTGCAGGGGCTGGAGAGATGGCTCAGTGGTCTAAAGCACCTACTTGGAACAAGCTTGGCAAAGCACGGACTGCGGTTCAATCCCCCAGCACCACATGCCAGTCAGCCCCGCCCCTGGTGGGCTGAGCTGGCCACACACACAAACACACATACACACACACACAAATAAATAAATAAAATTTTTTTAAAAAAGAGTTTGTTGCATTAACTTTGAGAGACAAACACACACACATATAAAATACTCTTTATACCACAGCTATAAGTTATATATATATAGTAAACATTTTTATTAATCTAACTCATTGTTATATCTTGATTTCTTTCACTTATAAGCTTATCATGAGCAATTTTCCATGTTCTTAGATAATCTCTGCTAGTAAGACTTTAATGTCCACACATAGTAGATTGCATGATAAAGTCATTAATTAATTTATTGTTTTAAGATTTTTTTTCAGTTTGCTTTGATTGCAAATATTAACATAATTAGGGAACATTACTGTTGCCTTTGGATAAATTTCTTAAAACACAAATTATAAGCTGAGTGTCACAGCACGCCTGTAACCTCAGCATTCTTGGAAGCAAAGGTGGGAAAATTGCTGGTTTGAGCCCATCTTGAGCAACTTAGCAATTTAGCAAGATCCTGTCTCAAAGTAAAAGAATAAGAAAAGGGCTGAGTTGGTAGTCCAGTGCAAAGTCCTTTGGTTCAATCCTTAGTCTTGCAAAAACAAATGAAATGTCTTAGCCACTTTCCCACCCCTGGGACACAATATACAACACCTCCAACCTCATGGAGTAGAAGTTTATTTTGGCTGACGGGGTTCAGTTCCTGGGCGCCCGGCTCTACAGCAGACACAGGACAGCAGACGAACACGGCGGAAGGGCTTGGGTAGAGGAAACTGCTCATCCCACGAAGGCCAGAAAACAGAAGGGAGGCCCCGGGGAGGGAGCCACGACTCCCAGGCTACATCCTCAGTGATCCACCTCTAACTGGACCCTACCTCTTAATGCAAAACAAAAGTCAGCTGTGAGCTCATTGGTGGACTAATCCCCTGGACTATATCACCCCACAATCTAATCATTGTCCAAACTCAAGGCTTTGGAGGGATATTTTAGATCTCAACTATAACACAAAACAAGCAAAACATATTGTGTCAAAAAGTATGAACCTTTCAAAGGTTTGGATATGCCTTGTTCAAACGTCCTGCTGAACAGCTATACAATTGGACGATATCCTTTTCACTGTCGCTTTGATGAGTTGGCATCTATTAGAACTTGACTCAGTGCAACCATTTCCTATTATTACTATTATCATTGAAATACTTAGGAAAAGGTTGAAGGACAGAATGTGGGTAAGTGGGTGCCTAGCAGTCTGCCAGCCTGAGGGAGATTTGCCCCAGAGAATTGTAGGCTGGAAGTAAGGTAGGAAAGAGCTGGGCAGGACTTCAATGGGGCACACCTGGCCCTCAGTGAGAGGACATGGGACATGCTGCCTTTTTTCTTTGCTCATGAAAAGTTAGACTTTCTCCCTGACACATTTCCAGTGCCAGAGTTCCTGAGCTCTCGGCACTTTACCAGGTTGGGAGTGGGGCTGGATTCCACAGTGTCAGATAAATATAGGAAACAGATTTGTGTTGCAAGTCGCAGAAAAGCTCTTTGTCACCAATACGTCCTCTGAAATGAAATCCATTCATCTGATCCTAAATCCCACTTCAAGTGATTTTCACACAACTGACTGCATGTTTGATTACTGTGCGTCTCACTTTGAGTAAAAGAAAAGTGTGGTTACCAAGGAAAAAGAGGAAAAGGCCGGACTCCAACGGGAAGGAGACATCCCCAGCTCCCTGAGCTATGCTATGGGGGAGTCTCTGGTTCTGAAAGGCCCAATAAAAACCTTCTGTGGTGTGTGTCTCTCTCACCACTCTGACTCACACAGAGAAATGCAAACCAGAGGGCAAAAATTGTCCATCAGGGCTGCAGGGAGCCGAGAGGAAGCATTACTCCAAGATGGTGGAGGGGAGGATGGCCACATGACTGGCCACCTCAAGGGTGCTGGGAGACAGAAAAGGCAGCCTGGTCAGACCCTTGGGGGACTGCAAAGTCAAGAAACTTCCCTGGTCCTCGTGGCCACTTCTTTTGGTTTGTTCTTTCTCTCTCCTCTGATCCCCAGGGTTCTCTGGCTAGTCAACTTTCACATGCCCCAAAATGGTCACCTCTACACCTCTGTTGGCCTGAGCTTTCAGTCCCTAGGTTCTCATCGCTCCGCCAACATCCTCTGTGTCTCTCAACCTGACTTCTTGAAAATAGAAGTGGAATGGCCTGGAATGATCTACAGATGGCCCTGCTTCTAGATCAAGTGATCATCCTTGTTCCCTCAGTCCCAGGCAGGAGACAGACGGGTCATGAGGTATACAGGGCTGCGGGCTGTGGCTAGAGCTGCCATGATCAACCACAGAATGCTTAAAAAACATTGAACACTGGTAGAAAAGAGTTTTAGTAACTCTTTTAAGAAAGTCTCATATTGTCCCTAAGGCTAAATCAAATCAGGAGAAAGATAAGAAAAACAAGACAAGGCTTGTTTCGGGTTCAGAGGTAAAGTGCACATGAGCAGAAGGAATTCTGGGTTTGGAGTCAGGATCTGGGTTCAAATCCCAGATGGTCTGCCTGGGGGCTAGTTCTGGGACAAAGTAGCTCACCTCACAGAGACACAGTTCCTTGTACGTGTAAGGAAGATCCTGCTGGCGCTCCAGAAAGGGGTTGGGAATAAAATAATGAAATCTAACCTTAAGCTGCAATCATAATCTCTACTGTAGCCCCCTCCTTACCTCTCCCCTGAGGGGCTGAGCTCTTTATAGGCTCTGCAGGAATAGGTGGGACTTGCCCCATATCAGAGCTCTCTCCAAGTTCTTATTCCCAGGACTCTTTTCACCCTGCAAGATTAAGTCCCCCAAAGAACGACTTCCATGGTGTGCTGGTCAATCAGCATCTGTCTTTGTTGGGACTCATTACTGCACAAGTAGGTTGGAAAGGAGGAGGGGTTAATGTGGCTCGTGGTGTCAGAGCATTTTGCCTGTGACTGACTGGGCCGAAGGTGGAAGCACCACAGCAGAAGGGAGTGCTAGCGGGAAGCTGCCTGGTTTGTGACAACCAGGACAGCGGGAGGACAGCACCAGGAGGAGGGGCCCACAGACCAGAGGGGCCCACAGACCACAGAGAGCACTCCCTATGACTCATGGTGACACACCCAGAAGTGGCAGCTCTCAAGGTAATCAAGCCTTGAGTCCAGTTAATTTTTTTTTAGTTTTTTTTTTTTATTTATTTTTTGTATTTTAGGGAAGGGTCTACAGGGTGTTCAGGGTCTCACTACTAGATCGGAATCATAGTGATCCGCCCGTTTACAGCCTCCCAAAAGCTGGGATTACAGGCACAGGCCACCACATCCAGTCTCAACTCCCATCTCAACACGCCCCGGGGGTGGGGCTGGCACAGCAGGCCTGGGATCGAACCCCCTGCCCCTGCGCCTGTTTAAGCAGGTGCTTTAGTCCGCTGAGCTATTTGACTGGCCCCTTGAGTCCAGTTTAACTGTCACGGTCGGCTGTGATTATTTACCATGTGCACAGGGAAACTGTAAGTTATAAGAAATTGCATTTAACAGCTCACTGTTAATGTTAATATAGTGTTAATTTAATAAATTAAATGCATTTACACTTCATACATAAAAAAATCACTTTATTTTTCCAATCAAAAATATCAAATGTGAAGAGTAGTACTATTTTGCTGGGGAATGTAGCTCAGTGGTAGAGTGCTTGCCCAGCATGCGTGAGGCCCTGGATTTAAGTCCAGAGTTGTAAAAAAAAAAAAAAAAAAAAAAGATTAAAAAGAATGGTACTGTTGTACATTTTTGCAGTTTTCTTTAATGTCTTGTATATTACATTGAATCTATTAGGATAAATTGTTTTGTTGAACTATATGCCAAAAATTCACTTTGATGTATACACAGTTCGAAAAGAGAATTTTTTTTTTTTTTTTGGTACAGGATCTTGCTACACAGATCAGGCCCATTTTCAGCCTCCCCAGTGCTGGGATTATAGGCATGCACCACCACGCCTGGTCCCGGTAGCTGGCTCAGAGTGCCCTGGTGGTGGGGGAGGGCTCAGTGTCTCCTGGGGGTGGAGCCAGCATGGCATGTGGTGCTGGGGATTGAAAAAAGAAAACATTTTAATTGCTTTTTCAGATAATCATAGATTTTCCTTGATACCACACCTCAACGAAAAGTAATTACTTAAAAATAGGTTACAATGCAGAATCTAAAGTCATAGTTCAATCAATGAACTTTCACTCTCTGTTACATTAAAGTCTACCGGTCTTTTTCAGAGATTTTTCTCACGCATGATTTTATAACATAATGGGTCATTTGAAAAATACTGGATCAATGAGCTGTGTACACCTTCCAAATGGTCACAGATCTCTATGTGATATAAAAATAGGCATTAATTTCACTGTGAACCTAAACAGAAACAGCCTAAAGTATTGGGAAACTACCATACATAGAGTATAGACACAAAGTTTTCAAAAAATGTTAAATTTTGTTTGAAATCTCCATTTCTGTCATTGGCAACAGACACTGTCAGTAGATTTCCCTGATAAGATGGGCTCATTTTATTCATTTTAAAGAAAACTTGTGCCAAATACCCATCTGAACAACCACATTTTGCCTAACAGTGATTCTCTGAGGTAAACGTGGAATTCCATTAAAAAGAAAACAAAAAGGAAAGGAAAAAAGGAGGGGCTCCGCAGCTCCTAAGTCAAACTGCAGTCCACCCCGCAAGCTTTTCCTCAGGCACCCACTGCAGCTTGCAGCAGAACCGCTTCTGGGTTCTGGTCCTCAAGGTCAAGGTTAGACAGCTCACAATCCCTCCATCCTTCCTCCTTCTAAGTGATTGCACCGCCATAACCAGCATGGTGAGCACGGCCTAGCACGGCCTACGTCCAGAAGGGCACCTCCATTTATGTCCCATTGCTGTCCCAGCAGTGCAAGTGACAAGACAAGCCAGAGTGCAAACAGCCTCTCCATACTATTGAAAACAATTGTTGTACCTGTTGAAGGAGCCCCAAGTCTTCTAGGGGGCCCATGACCTACACTTTAAAAGCTATGGTTTAGAGTGTTTGGGTTGAAAGAATTGACACATTTCACTATTATCTAAATAAAACGGACTCTCTACCTCAAGAAAGTTCACTGTGTTTGATCTTCTGGAATTCACTCTGGCCCCTTGCACTTAGCAACAAGCTTGGTGCAGCAAATAAGTGAGGGCCACAGTCCCTCGTGGTGGCAGATGCGGGTGCCTGGATGCGCTGAGGCAGCTGGCCACCAGCCCAAAGCCACACGCAGCAGCAGGCCTTCCCCAAGCCCTCCCACAGATGCTGGGTCCCAGATGCAGCCTTCTCAGTGCTACCCTGGGCATCAGCTCAGGTCCTTATCACTCGGAAACCGGAACTGCCCTATTCCTAGCTTGTGCCCCAACACCCCCGAAATCAGCCCTCCATTTCAACTTCTGAAGTTCTGAGCCTTTGAAACCTGTCTCTCCTCTAATACTCTCGCATAGTTTACCCCTTCAACCAAACCCAGAAGTCTGTGGTCCACACACTGCCTGAGCTTGCATACAAATGCTTTTGTTTTCAACTTAAATTCATTGTCAATATTTTAAAATCTACATATTTATAAACAATTGCTATATTTGTCTTCTCGCGATGTATTAGAGGAGCTGGTAACCTTAAGCCTCTGTTTTTTACAAGGAGAACTGGTGAGAGTGAGACAGATGTGCTCTTTTTCTTTTTTTTTTTTTTGTATTTTAGGGAAGGGTCTACAGGGTGTTTAGGGTCTTACACTAGATTGGACTTGTAGTGATCCGCCTGTTTACAGCCTCCCAAGAGCTGGGATTATAGGCATGCGCCAGCATGCTCAGTCTCAATTGCTGTTTTAGCATGCCCCACGGGCAGGACCAGCACGGCAGACTCGGGGATCAAACCCTTGGCCACTGCGCCTGCTTGCAGGTGCTTTAATCCACCGAGCTATTTGGCTGGCCCATCCAGATGTGTTCTTCTTGACAAAACATTTGCCCCAGCCAGGTATGGGGCACACACCTATAACCCCAGCGTTGAGGGGGCTGAGGAAGGAGGATCACAAGTTTGAGCCCACCCTGGGCAAGTTAATGACTTATTGACAGACAGGCAGACAAACAAACAAACAAACAGCTGGGCATACACCCCTGTTTAAAGATCCTGAATTCAATCCCCAAAACAGAAAAGAACAAGAAAATCGAAACAGAACAAAACAAAACAAAAATCTTCCTAATTATTTTATAGAAGCCTGCCTCACTCTTTCCGTTATCTATATGATCTCATTAAGATTTCAATTTGTGGCTCAGTGGACTGACGCGCCTGCTTAGGCAGACGCAGGGGCCAGGGGTTCGGTGCCTGGCATGCCGTGCTGGCCCCACCCTCCAGGGCACACTGAGATGGCAAACCAGACTGGGCATGGTGGCACATACCTGTAATCCCAGTGCTTGGGAGGCTGGAAAACAGGAAGGCTCACTACAAGTCTGATCTGTGTAGTGAGACCCTGTAGACCCTGTACTAAATACATTTAAAATAAATAAATAAATAAATAAATAGATTTGAATTTGTTATCTTATCCATTCTTTTGAAGAAAAAAGCCTTTGTAAGATTTATTTTCTACCTGGCAAACTACACAAATTACAAATGATCCCCAGCCAATGATGATTTGACTTACAGTTTTTCATCTCTACAGTGGTGGGAAAGCCATGTACCGGTAGCAGGAACTGCACCCGGAATTCTGGGTTGTGTTCTCTTCCAGGCTGGCCACGTGCCTGTGAAGATTCTGCATGCTGGGCTGCCAGATGAACAGGGCAAGCACAGAGCGCTACAGCGTGCTGTGTGACCCGGCTGTGATGCTCAGTGACTCAGGCGTGTTCTGGGCATTTCTGACGTGAATAGTTTCATCATATGTTGAGGGACATCTGAAGTTTTAAAATCACACTGCTATGGCCAAGAAAAAGATGTTTTCTGCAAGGAGTGCGGTGAGGGTCGTCGGGTCTGAGGTGAAAGCTGAATTTCTCTAGTTGAAATGTGCAGGAGCTCAGCATCGCTGCCCAGGGCCTCTTGGGATACTCCACGGCATTGTACGGAGCACGGACAAACAGCCCCAGGGCTCGCTTATGCGACGCTGGAAGCGGAAACAGAGTCCAGATGTGAGAAGGAAGGGAGGTGGCCGACCAGGCACTGCTGAGGAAGGCCACAACTTGGTGACTGCAGAACAAGACAGGCTTTGCTGACCTTAGAGCTCTGTCTGCCAGGTCAGCTGGAGTGCGCTGTGCATCACACCGGCCCTGTCCCTCGGTCCCTCCCGTCGTATATTGTTCTTAGGCCCGGCGGAGGGGCTGCTTTGCTTCCTCCTGTAGAGTGGAAGCTCAGCCCACTTGGGGTGGTCGGGAGTGGGACTGAGCTCATTATCTTGAGAGACCTCACGTGTGTGTGGGCGCCAGCTGGGGACCATGCGTGGGTGAGAGCTGAGCTCAGGCCTGGAGCCACCAAGATGAGGCGGTGTGGGGACATCCAGGATGGGAGAGGCAGCTCAAACTCAGCATCCTTCCCTTTCTCTCTCTTTTTGTATAAAAAGATCAATCTCATGTCTAATTCATTTGAAAATTCTCCACTTCTCTGTGTGTGTTTTGGTAAAAATAGAAGTCTCTGAGGATCGCAGGCTCCTGCTGAATTTTATGAGCAACTTTTCCAAGCTTGGTAACCAGGTTCCTCTAATCTTTCCTTGAGTGAATTAAGCACCGGTGGGAGGCTTACTTTCTGGATGACTGGTTTGAATAAAAGACTTTCAGAATTGGTGGTAGGAGGCTTTTAAGGTCATTCAATCACTCTTCAGGCCACAGAAAACACAACTAAGAGAATGGAGACGTTGGCCTTGCCATCCTGCTCTTGTTCCTCCCCCTTCCTCCTTCCCTCCCCCTTCCCTCTTTCCTCCCCTTTCCCTCCCCACTCCCCTCCCCCCTCCTTCCTTCTTTCTTCCTCCCTCCTTCCCTCTTCCTTCCTATTTTTCCCTCCCTCTTTCTCTGCCTCTTTTCTGATCCTATCCATTGCCATCCCCATTGCCATCCCTGCAATAAACTTCCAGCTTGGCTCCCTGCCTCTTGTCCTCTTAGAAGCCAGCAAGAGCTTTTCAAAAGGCAGATGAGACTGCATTTCTTCTCTGATTAAAATGCTGTTGCTTCTCTAGTGTGAACACTTCCATGGTGTTAGGTTACCTTTCAGGGGAGAGAGAGTGGGGCAGGGGTGGGGATAGGGATAAAGATGGCTCTAGGGGCCTGCAGTGTTTCCTTTTTTATTGGCGTGATGGTTTTGTGTATAGTCAGATTGTGGTCATTATGCTGTGCCGCTGCAGTGTGTGCTGCTTTCTGTATATGTGTTGCACTGTCACTTGTTAGACTTTTCACCACAGTGACAAAAATACCTGAGACAAACCACTTCAAGAAGGAATTCTGGCTCATGGTTGCAGAGGTTTCAGTCCATGTTCAGCTGGATCTGTTGCTTTTAGGCCTGGGGTAAGGCCAAGAGTATCATGGCAGAGGGGCATGGTGGGAGAAAACTGCTCACCCTGTGTCAGTAGGAGAGAGAGAGAGAGAGAGACAGACAGACAGACAGACACAGAGAGTGACAGATAGAGACAGAGAGCGACAGAGAAAGACAGCAACAGACACACAGAGACAGAGAGACAGATAAATAGATAAACAGAGAGAGACAGAGACAGAGAAACAGGCAGATAGAGAAAGAAACAGAGAGAGAGAGAGAGAGAGAGAGAGAGAGAGAGAGAAAGAGAGAATCTGCGCTCCAGAGCTTTCTTAATTTCCCCCCACTGTTGCTCCACCCCAGCCCCCTACCTATTGGATGGAGCTGCCCACCCACACTCAGGGTGGGTCTTCTCCACTCAGTTCACTGTACCACACCCCAGTCACCCAAGAAAACACTTTCACTGACACACCCCAAAGTAGGCTCTGCTAATTTCCTAGGAATTTCTCAATTCAGTCAAGATGCCAGCAAAGATTAATCATCACAGCTATAAATTTTTAAAAAGTTGGTTCAGTGTTTCACAGCAACCCATTTGCTTTCTAAGGCAAGAGGGAAGAATGGCTTTGAATATTAGCAAAGGAGGGTAGTGGGATTCCTGCAGAAGGAACTCACTGAATCTTGTGGCAGCTCTGAAGATGAGGTATCAGAATGAGGGTCCATTTCGATGAGTACTGGTGTGACAGACTTGTAGACTGTGTGACTTCTGTCTAGATGTCCCCCAAAAGCCACAGGCTGTCACGATTGGGGCTTTTTTAGAGGTGGCTGGATCTAGAGTGTGTGACAGTGGGATTGATTCACGGTGCGATGTAAGGATCAAGGACTCTAGGATTAAGGGTGGGAGCGCTGCCTGCCCTAAGTAGCCTGGATAAGATAGAAGGCAGAGAAAGAGCTCTGGTTGTCTCTGTTGCCTTGCTACCTTCTGCCTGCTGTGAACTGTTTCTCTTCGCTGATGCCTGTCTACCACTCACTCTGCCTTGGGGCCAGCCAGTTTTAGGCTGAAACCTTTATAAATGGTGAGCTACATAAACCTTTCTTCCTTTAACTTTGGTTGTTGGGTATTTTGTCTCATCGACAAGAAAAATAACTAAGACAGACTGTCTGATAAATGGTGCCATGAAGTGGCAGAGAGCTGGGATATTGATGTCTTCAAGAAGCTTCTAGAATCCATTACAGAATGTTACGATTTGGGGCTGAGTATGGAGAATTAATCCTGGCCCAGTTCCCAGCTAAGAAAGGCTGTGTGTTGGATGGAGGTTGATCGGGCTCGGGCTTAGGGCAGCTCCTAGCAAGATGTGTGGCTCTCAGAGAGCTGGCCTGAAATCTGTGATCGGGACTACCAGGGGCACAGAAGGCTGCTGCGCTTGAGGAAACTGCCAGGCCATCCTGAGAAACAAGTCTGGAAACTCTCCTAGAGAAGTGTCCCTAACGGCTCGACTAGTAAAGGGCCCCTGGAGGAAGCTGGAGGCCTCTGTCCCCTCAGCTGGTCCCATGGAGGTGTTGAGACATCTGGGTAAAGAATCGGTGTGCTGTAGGCTGTGGGGAACAGGCAGGGAGGAGACAGCTCACCCTGCCGCCTGAGTCACCAGCTGTATGTAGTACGGCAGTCGCTGGACTTTCTGCTCTTTGCATTTGAGGGGAGAAAGCCACCCTTTGCTGCCTGGATCTATCTTTTCCTAGTACTTTGCCCATTACCTTGATGTTTACCATTTCACGCGTTGGTATTCTTACTGGGCACCTTGCTTGCCTTGATTAAAGAAACCTCCCTTTGTAGCATTGTGCTCAATTCCAGCATAGTGCCTGGTACTTTGCAGGTACCCGGTGGGTGTTGGTGGAACAGGCGGAGGTGCCAGTCATAGAAGGAACATGCCTCAAGCACTTGTCCTAGTCTGTCTGTTTTCTGCACTGTTACAGAACGCCACCTATGAGGTGATTGGTGAAGGAAACAAATCTCTTTATTTCTCACAGTTCTGGAGGCTGGCAAGTCCAAGGGCACAGTGCTGGCCTCTGCTAGGGCCTCTGTTCTGCCAGCGTATGTGGTAAGGGCGAGGGAGCCCACCCCTGCAATCACTGAGCCTCTCCAGTGGTGACAGAATCAATCCTTCTGCCAGTGGAGATCCTTTAAGAGCTAACCAACTTTTAATAGCTCTGCCCCCCAATACTGTTACGTTGGCAATTAAATTTCAACCTGAGTTTTTAGCTCATCGTGAGGCCCAAGACTTGGTTACAGATCTACCATAAGACAAGGAAAATGTGTTTAAATCAGTCAGGTTTAAGTTCTAGAGTCAGGGCAGGCAGCCAGGGCATCACTAGCCTCGCTTCTTGCTCTCAAACTTGCCCCTCTGCTTATAGAGATGATAGCCACAGCTGTACATATAAAAGTTGCTGAAAGGCACAGCTCTGGCACCAACGACCAAAAATCTGAGGGACAACTAGTCTTTGGAGCTAGGATGTTATGGCCACAGGAATATTTAAGCTCTACCATGGACAAACCAGGCACTGTCACACCACCGGGATACAGCAGAAGGAAACAAGATCCCTCAGAGCACCTATGACTGTGTCAAGAGCTAGTTCTCCGTGTTGGTGGCTTGTCTCTACAAAGTGCACATTTGCCAGGGCTGCTTCCTCTGCTGTCTGCCTTTCCTCTCTGCCCAGGAGGGCTCTTCACATCCTAAATGGCTCAGCTCAGCCAGCACACTGGTAAGCCTTTACCTGAGCCCCCCAAAACAAGCTCATTCCCCTTGTCTGTTGTTATTTTGCTGCTGCTTTTTCCTAAGGTAGGAGAGATCCTTACTCCCCTGCCTCCGCTGCCATATGATCTCCTTAAGGGATGCAATCCCCGCTCCACCCTGGATGCTATGAAGAAAGTTCTATGCCTTTCAGGCACTAGGAACTTAATTAATTCCTGCTGAATTAAATTAAATTAATGATTTCCTTGGATCTGAGAAAGTGAATATAGCCCTTAATAAATACGATGACTCCTAAATAGGTAGGTCTCTCCTTTATTATGGATAAACAATGAGAAAATGGAAAAGAAATAGAGATGAAGATGGACGAGGCTTCTCTCCCTCTAGAAATGAGACTCCTACAAGTAGGAAGAGTTGTACACGCCATGGCCTAGGCAAGACCTGGCATACAGGAGGTGACCCATAAACACTTGCTGAAAAATGGAACATGAGTCAGGTTGTACCTTGGTGCTGAATTCTGAGCCCTGGCCAGGGCAGGGCATGCGGAACCTGGGATCGAAGGTGGGCTGGAGAGGTCTCCAGCAAGGGAGTCCTCACCTCTGCCTGTTCACCCATTTGCATAGGGCCATCTCTACCGCAGACCAGTGGTACTCAGCTAGCCCCACCCTCTGTCTACTCCCCACAACCTGTCCCAGCTCTGGAGCCTGCATGTGTATATTTCAGGACTTGGACTAAATCCTCAGGTCAGGGATGCGACCAGGCCTGGTCCTCATGCATGCCAGACTGCTGGCCAAATGGTAAGTGGAGGCCAAAGGACCATATTATAGACCAAGTAGATAAATGGCCAAATAAAGTATACTATAGTCTCCTACTTTGACAGATATACCTTCAAAACAGAAAAATACAAAGTATGTATTAAATTACAGATTTTATAACTGAAATGCAGCCAAATATCAAAGATGACTGAATTAAATTAAGATGCGCACGTCTTAATGTTCAGTAGATGGGTCAGTGACATTGGACTGGGTAATAAAAGTGTACATCATCATAAACTATGACATCTTTATTTCATACACTTTATTGTTCAGGCCTGAACAATCACTAATTATGTTGGTGTGTACTCGCAATACTTGCATGCTCCGTTGATGGTAATGATTTGGACTTCAAAATGTGATTGTATTCAGTTCCAAAATTTCAACACATTTTCATCGAGTAGAAGCTGTTTGAAAATGCTTTTCTTTTCGAAAGGTATTTTTCTTTGCTGTATTTAAACTACCTATTTAAAATTAAGGATTTGATACAATCATAATTAGTCGATATAAATGCTTTAATGAGTAGTACTTAAGTAAATCTATTCCCTCAATTCCAGCATATAATATTATTGTTAACGTAAAGGCACTGTATCGCTCTCATGCACGTCACATCTAGAGAGATGGTCCTCAGATGGGTGGCATTTTGCTCCCTGTGAATATTTGTTGATGTCTGAAAACATCTTTAATTGACACAACTTGCTACCGGTATCTGGAAAGTGAAGACCAGGAATGCGGCTAAACATCCTCGGTCAGCGTAAGTTAGATCAAGAATAAAATGAACCCATCTAAAATGTCAATAGTGCTGAAGTGAAGAAAACCTGGTTACACACACACATGCATGCATGCACACATGCACGTGAATGCACGCATGCGCGCACACACACACACTGGTAATTGAATTGCCCCTTGACTGCTGTGTACATTGTGAATACTGCACTAATTCACAGGCAGCTCCAGCATCGCCAGTGGAAACATGAAGGACAAGAAAATGAATCTGCACCAGTACTGCATTAAGCAAAAATCCACTAACTCTTGCCTGTGTGATGGGAAGGAGATGACGTATTAATTGGTTTGTCTCTCTTTCACCGGAGCATGTCTGCCAAGTCATGTGCCTCCCCCACCAACAAACACACATGCTGAAGTCACATCCATCACCAACAGCGCCCAACACACAGCTCTTGCAGTTACCTTTTGTTTCAAGGATGTCAGGCAAGAGACATGGAGATGCGTCCGTACTGTGACCCAAATGGCATTTCCACGAGAGGCTGTGCAAGGGGATATGTCGCGCCACACCAGAGCTGAGCAACACACCCTAGCGACAGAGGTGCCCATGTTTTCCTTCATACACAGTTTCCATGTGCTCAGGAGATGGGGGGTGGGGCTCCGGTGCATGAAGCCCTGGACAGTGGCTTCTCCTGTCCTGGGTAGAAGGCAGGACGCCAGGAGACACGTCCCACCATCAACCCTGGATCCTAAGTGGGATCACCCGAGAGCTGCGAGGCTGTTAATATCAGATCATTAGCAGGTTCCCAACTTCTCTGCAGAACAGCATGCTGTTTGGCTGCCAAAATATTAGGATTGAAAGCAGCTGGCAAAAAACGTTCAGTGAGGAAGTGAGCCCACTTGGGAAAGCCAGAGGGAAAACTACTCCCAGGCTGTAACCTGAGAAGGGACCTCACTCTGAGCTCCTCTTTGCCATTGTCTTACCTTCTGATGAGGGTTGAGGACACCCTCCACCCCCAGCCTCTAGGATAGATACCTTTGAAGCAGATGTGCTGTCATTGCAGGTCCTTTCTGGAGCAGAGGGACTGAGGAGACTGTCGTGGCCCTAAAGACAATCATGGCTGAAGAGTAAATTTATTCTCAGCATATGCTTAATGAAACAGGAAAATAAAAAGAAGTAGAAAAAAAAATAAACACCACAACATAACCTTAGCTAATTTTTTCTAAACAGACAGGTCAAGGAGGAATTAAATGATACCACCTGCGTAGGTGAGGGCTGAGGGAGAGACTGAAGCTACACGGACTGCCAACAGCTTCATCCTTGCATTTGACCAGAAGCCCTGGCAGAATGTATCAGTCGATATTAGGCACAAAATTAGCACAGCTGGTAGGTTTCATGTGCCCACTTGATAGAAGAGAAAATTGTCCTTGAAGGGTGGAGTTAATACTCAGGGGGACACATCCAATGATGGGTGGCAGAATGAAGAGCAAGCCCAAATCTTTTCCCAGGGACATCAGCATTTTGGGACCCAGGGACACCAGCAACTTCAGTCACTGGAAGGAGCTTTGGAATCCAAATGTACAGTAAGTGCTATCTGTCGCTTCATTCATAGATAATAACCCCTCTCAAGTGAAGGAGCTCTAGAATTTTTTGACACTGATACAGATTTCTACGGAAGAGTTGGACCATCACATCATTTCACCAAAGACCTTCTGGCAGAGAGTGAAACCTTTTATCATCAGGGACACTGGCCACACAGATTCCTAGGGAAAGAGATAGCTGGGATTGTGGCATGAACGTCTGAGGTGTGTTCATGGTGCGCAGTACTTCCTACAGGGAACTCTACACATGCTCCATAGGAGGTGCTCCAAGACTTTATCAACTGGGTGTTGGCTGAATCCACTAATAACAGAAGCCAAGTGCCAAAGGGAAACCAGCTTCCTAATGGTGATGTGGGAGGGGAAACCAGCGAGCAAATCCCCTTACCCAGTAGGGGAAAGGGAATGGAAACAAACAGCAGAAGCATTTGGCACATTGTTAAACACTGGAAAGCTGCTGCCTTTGAAATAACAACAAAACTGTGCAGCCTCATTAGATATTCTAATGGGGAAAGAAAAGAAACACTCATGGCCAATTTCCTTCCTGTTCCTGGAAGTACCAGCATATTTTTTGAAGTACTGAGTAAGGTTAGTCCTTTCCCATTAATATATGTTCATTAATTCATTAATTCATTCATTCACTCACTGAGTATCCCTGAATGCCTGTTCTATACCAGGCAGTGTTCTAGTTGTTGGGGAGCAAAACACCACAGACCCTGCTCTCTTAGATCTTAAATTCTAGATAGCAAATGAAAAGCAAATTATACAGGTTATCAGATGGTGGTGACAAGGAGGAGGGAAATGGAAACATGGGGCAAGAGCAATTTTAAACAGTATGATTTGGGCATCTCACTGAGGAGGTGATGTTTGAGCAGAAGCCTGAAAACCTGAGGGATTAAGCAGGACAGATCCTGGAAGTAGAACACACTTGGTATGCTCTGGGCCAGCCAGGAACAGTGCAGAAAGAGCAGAGTGAGAAGGCAGGAGAGATAGTACGCAGGTGGGGGCGGACGGAAGAATGACATTGAAAAGACGTGGCATTTAAGAGTAAGATTGGAAGGAGTGACAGGACCCAACCTGCATTTCAGCAGGTTGCCTTGGCTACTGTGCTGAGTAAAGGTAGGGAGTCAAGGGTGGGATTGGAAAGACCAGTTTTTTGGGGAAAAATCCAGGAAGAATGATGCTGATGAGTGGCGGGGTGAGGTGGGTGGACTCTGGATGCACTGTGGAGGTGGAAGAGATACGATTTGCTGATAGATTAGGTGCAGAGTGGGAGGGGAAAAGATTCATCAAGGGCGAGTCCAAGATTCTACACCTGAACAATAAATGGTAAGAATCGAGTTGTCATTCATTAACATGAGGGAGGAAGGCAGGGGAAGGAATGAAGCTTGGTCTTCATTGTGTTATGTTTGACAAGACATATGCTATAGGTAGGCATATAATATAGAAAATCTACCTATCTCTTTATCCGCTATTTATCTGAAGTTTAAGGTTCATATTTATTTTTTTCCATAATTTTATTGAGAAATAGCATTGAGACAGTTTCAAACCAAATTGGTAGGACAGTTTCAATAATTAACACATTGAATACATTCTT
>NDGM011198608.1:0-10072 GCA_002564305.1 Octomys mimax
CCTAGTGATTTGATGTGAAACTGTCTAATTGCTATTTGTTTATCAATAAAAATATGAAAAAAAAAGAAATTGTGATCTTGAATGTGTTTGTTTTAGTGATTCATGAGGGTAAAATTAGAACTCCAAATTCTGCACAACAGAGTATTTCACCTCAGAAAAATTTTTATTCCTATGCTTAGCCTTATCCACAAAATTAGAAAAGGGAGAATTAGTCTTTTTCTTATTTACCAGCTACAGAACACACCAACAGCCTCCAATACCACAGCATTGCAGAAAGCAGCTGGTTACAATTATTGCTCTCAGTGTAACCAAGAGAGCAACAGTGAATGTAGGACAATCTGCAGATAAACCCCATCACCTCTGCTTGACTAAGAACTAATTTTTTTCAGAAGGGACTTACTAAGAATTAGTAACTAAAAAATGAAAGCTGAATTCCCGTTCAAATAATAAACTGGGTAACTCCTCTTGGAATAGCTTTAGTTCTTTAAATGGTAAAGTATCAGAGGAAAAAAATGCACCCTCTTTACAACTAAAAGAAACTTTCAAGAAATATGCAGGCATTTTTTTAAGTATTCCGGTATCATTCAAACCCCTAATAAAACATCAGACTTCACAATTAGATTTTCATCTTTATATTATTGAAATCATTTACTTCACCTTGACTATGTGACTCTTTATTGCTTTGTCTTTCTTTTTTAATAACTTTGGTCTTACTTGTTGTTTCCTTTAGGTCATTCTGAAAAAGACTTTTGCAAACTCATCCCACAGTTCCACAATAGCTCCATTCCATAGCCAGTGGCCTACAAATATCTTTACAGAAACAGACTAGGTCTTATCTACCTCCTTCACCTTGAAGATACAAACTCTAGTACAGTTCACAACAGATCTCCATATTTTTATTTTTTTAATGCAACATGTTGTGAGGAATGTGCTCAGATCAAAATAAGAGGCAGAAACTAAATCTACAAAGTAAACCTTCAAGCAATTTTAAATCACAACTCCCACATAGGCTCCTTTTGCTTCTCTGGCCCCCCTTTAGCTGTACTGGCACATCCTCATTACCTAGGCAAATCGACCACAGAGGCATCTTGGCGCTAACGAAGTTGTAGGATGGATTTGCGAGAGAGACAGATGAAATGGTATTCTCTTTTTATAACATCACCTCTGCTCTTTTTCGAAAAGCTGAAAAATATCAAAGCTAAGCTCTTTTCCCTGCTGGTATCCAAAGAGCAATTATCTTATCTTCCACCTGCCTCCGTGGAATAGGTCTTACAAGAGTGAAGCAAAGGGCTCGTACATCACGCCAGTCAAAAATAGTCAAATGGGCTCACTTTCTGTTGGGATATGGAAATGGGAAAACCCATATTCACAATATTATTCAAAATATCAATTTAGAGAATGCCTCCTTCCCTCAGCCAAATGCTATCTTTGACTTTGCATAAAGAATGTTGAGTGTTTTGTGCTACTTGAGCATCAGTGGAAAATATGAACCAGCTATTTACACCACTATATCTGGCAGAAATATTTATGATTATCAGTAATCACTTAAAAGCAGAAATGATGCAGAGTTCCTACTGATTGAATGTATTAGCCCCGCCAACATCGCCCAGACAAATGGATGCTATGCAGAAACTGGGAAGTCAGAATGTCACAGATTTTTCCCATGATTTGAAATTTCCTATGTTATGATATTACAAAGTATGGACTCTATAGAACAAACAAAGGCAGCCTGAAAATCTCAATCACAAAGGAGACTGATTTTGCACCAGTTTCCACAGAGGGGACAGTTTCTGCAATCTACAGAGTCACAGCTCAACAGCTGCTGGAGCCTATAGCAGCTTCAAGTTAGTTCTCCAGACTGGCTGCTTTTTCATCGCTTCACTCAGCCTGTTGCCCTTTCTTTGTATTTTATCCATGAGCCTAACAGCAAATCCCCAATAGCACTGAGGGAGAAGAGAACCAAAATGGGGATCTCTTTAAAAATCTATTTTGTTTAATTTCTGGAAATCATTTAGCCCATGCTCTTATTATACATCCCAGGAGACAAGAGTAGCACTTAATTATTTATCTTATTCATACTAGTAAATTACCAAAATTTAGAGCACATTTAACTATTCCTTTTAGGGCTTCAGGTACTTTTTAAGTAGATGACCACCTTCAGACGCTACAGACCCTAGAATTGCACTCAAATTTTATGTGACTAGGATGAACAGCCTCCGGGTATACACGGACAATAGGCATGTCTTTAGCTCTTTAATGATACTAGCAGACTACCACGCGTGGATCAGCTCCTGAGTGCCAGGAAATAAGTTCCTTATGTATGTTGATTCCAAGTGCTTGTTTATTTTCTTTGAAGAAAAAAAATGACACATTGCTATTCAGGATTCAATTGCCGTAGCTGTCTGAATTTTAGTTATTCCACGTAATTTGTAATGATAATGTTTTTTTTTTTTCAGCTTCAGTATGCTTGTCCATCACACTCATCATTCACATTGCAAAGACCTGCTAATACGTTTACAATACAAGCACTTCAGTTTGGATGAAGTGTGATACTCATGATTGTCAACACACATTGAGTTCTGTCTAATATTTATAGTGTTGTACAGCTGCCTTTCTTCCTAGAGATGTTCACACACTTTCTTGGTAGTCTTCGGAGTAATATTCTTTCTCTCTTTCTTTCTTTTCTCTTTCCTTTTTTCTTTCCTTCTTTCCTTCTTGCTTTTTTCCTTCTTTCTTTCTCTTTATTTCTTTTCTTTCTCTCATTCATTCTTTTTTCTCTTTTTTTGTGGCCAGCTCGGGAGCAGCATGTGGTGCCGGGGATCAAACCACGGTCCCTGTGCTTGCCTAAGCTGGCCCGAGTAGGTGCTTTAGGCTTCTGGGCTATCTTGCTAGCTCATTTTCTTTCATTTATTCTTACATGAGCTGCAGTGGTGCTCAACAGGACGCTAGAGAAAATGCCAAAGAGCCAGTCTCTGTTTTAAAGATATTTATTGCTTGTGCAGCTTTATTTTTAGAACATCACTGGGAAATTTGAGTTTAAAAGGTTATTGAATGAGGTACAATAATAGCTTCAAATTGCAGAGATTTCTTTCTTTCTTAATAGATTTCTTTCTAACATGATAGAACTGGAAATTTTTAAGAAAAACTTCAAATGATATAATTCTTTCTATGCAGACAACAAAAGTAGGGAAGGGTACTACAAAAACATTTACCATGTATTGGAAAAATTACCCACTGAACTTTAGTGATCTTATAAGAAATTCAGAAATCACTTACAATTTTAAAGAAATTTTGTTTATCAATAAAATTCTGAAAAAAAAAAAAAGAAAGAAAGAAATACTATCCCAGCCACCTACTGGAAAAATTCCCTAACTACTCTGGGATCTATTTAGCTCTATTTAACCCCACCTAACGTTAATCAGGAATATCTTGTGTATGTCAAGAGTTGTCAGTACTTTCTTACTTCTGTTTATATGTTCATATCTGCAAAGCCCAAAGTGTAACCCACTGCAGTCTCATTATCCAGCTTTTGGCAAGAAAACACGACTATTTCAGCCACACCAAATTTGAAATGGTTTTATCAAATCTGAAGACATGAAATAAGTTGGCACAGCCCTTCCTCACCTAACATCCTCACACAATCACTGTGAAAAGGTAAATCTTGTTGAAAATACAAACTACAAAGAGTGTTGCCCAATAAAAGGCAAAGAAAGGGAACAGTTTTCTATACATGGTTGTTAAGCCTACTGCAGACAGGCACTGCTCCCAGTATTGTGAATACAGGAACGAAGAGAACTTGCAGAGCTTCTCTCAGGAAGCTTGCAGCCTTATGGTCAGCAGGGGAATATGCTGGAGAAAGACTGAAGGCAACAATGGGACCCAAGCACTAGGATGGCCACCCTGTGGAGGTAGCGTGCAGATTAAGAATAAAGTGAAGGAAATAAAGGATCTTGTGAAGTGATGGGAAAGAGCTCTTAGGTGAGCAGAGGCTTGGCAGGTAGCTACAACATTAGAAAGAGGATCACAACATAAATAAGAGAGTGGGTGGGTACAGAACTTCGTGAGCCTGCATCAGAAGAGAGGATTATCTGCTGGGTCAGATGGGAAAGTTTGAATGACTTTAAGAGTTTAGCAATCTTAAGGAAAAGAATACCAGGGAGGCTTCTAAACAGATGATGCTGCCTTGGACCAGAATCCAAGGAGACAGGAAATACGCAAATGTGGAATATGTTTTCAGTAATAGTAATGGTTAATCATAGCTGGCTGGTAGAACACACATGAGGAATAAAGCTAACACCTAGACATTTGGTGTGGAAAACTGGGTGAATGTCACTCCTGGTACTGAGAGGGCACAGCCAGAAAAAGTAAACTAAGGTAGGAGGTGAGGAGTAGAGTATTGTATTGCCTGTGCCCTGTTTGAGATGCATAGGCGTGCTGGTTCCTGGTGTTTCAACAAACTGTGTACTTCAGAAACCTGGCATTTATAAAAACAAGCACTATTGTGATAGGCAGGGACCCTGAACTTCTTATATTACACTTTAGGCACTGTTTTGTCACACCTGTTGTTCCCCATATATCCTGGCTTAGACTACAGAGTCTTTGCAGAAAGATGGACCTCAGGATCAACGTTCTAGGGCACAATATCTTGCAAACTCAGCATTAAAATGACCTCCTCTAACATTAAAAGTGACCAAAATAGATGGAACAGAGTGCAAGGAGTACAGGAGTAAATCCTTTGCTCAAGTGACAAAGCTATTTCATCATGCAGCAGATTATTACTGTCTTGTAAAGACTTTTTAGTTAGTATGAAAAATCAGTGAGATAATACAGCTCAAAAGGTCAGCGAGGTAGCTCAGCAGACTTAGCACCTGCTTAGGCAAGTGCAGAGACCAGGGTTCAATCCCCAGCACCACATGCAGTGTCGGCCCTGCCCCCAAGTGCGCTGAGCCAGCCACTGAGACCAAGTGTGGAGGTGCATACCTGGGAATCCCAGCCCTAGGGAGGCTGAAAACAGGAGGATCACTATGAATCCCAGCTATGTAGTGAGACCCTGTACCAAATACAGTTTTTTAAAAAAGAAAGGAAAATACAACTTGAGATTATGAAAGGAAGCCCATTCATTTAAGAAATTTTCAGGTTTCCCTCTGAAGACACTGAGACTTTCACAAGTCCTCCCCTCTAAATAGGCCACGAGCAAAAAGCAGCTACTCCAAGGCAGTGTTCCTGCTGCCAGGGATGGTCACATCCACTTAAGAGTACTTTGAAAAACAAAAATGAGCAATACAGTTTAATGGGCAGCATTCAAATTCAAGAATAGAGACTAGAATCTAGAAAGCAAAATACCAGATACCTTATTCTAAACACACTTGTCGACAGCTTTCACTTCTACCCTGGTACTTCTCTCTTCTGCATTCCATACATTTCATATACTTCAATTTAATTTTCAGAATCTGCCTTTGTGGAAGATGAGAAAGTGTTGCCTAGAAGGCATAACATGAATAATATTGCACAGTTATTAGTAAAGCCAAGATTTGACTTCAGGTCTGTTGAATTTGAAATATCATATTAGTATTTACCTATCTGAAAAAAATAAACAAATAAATAAATAAAATTGCCACCTATATAGGCTATAAAAAAGTATTCACCTATCTGTTGCTGCACATATTTCTGAACATACAATAGGTATCCAGAAAAGTTTTAGTTTTCTGCCATTATATAGGGACAGGCCAGGAACCAAGGCGACTCTTAGGGAACTGAGATCTTCCTGTGTTCTGCCTATACAGATGAAAATAAATCCTTGTACACAGCGGC
Source organism: Octomys mimax (assembly GCA_002564305.1). NCBI lineage: Eukaryota > Metazoa > Chordata > Mammalia > Rodentia > Octodontidae > Octomys > Octomys mimax. The sequence goes on from NDGM011198608.1 coordinate 5,812, forward strand.
AAGATAACAAAAACTATTCCTACAGAGATGACACAGCCCTCGCATGTGCATACTGTGGAATCAAATTACATTTTTCTCTTCTAAATTATAATTTATTACAGACGTGTCTTTAAAGTATGCTGAATTTAAGCCTAGTAGGTATAAACCTGCTTGGCAGAAGGTTGCACAGTAATTTGTCCTTAGTACATGCGTACTGATGATACACAACTTTTTTATGCGTCGGTATCCTTTTGTTTTTCAGAGTTAAAACATACCCATGCCCACACATTCACACAGAAAAGACTGCATCGGACTAAGCCAATGCTGACCTTAGGATTCTTGCCCAGGGGCCACTGTGGTCACCAATACCAGATCACCAGCCTTCAGCAGAGCACAGATGTAGTTTTTCCAGTTTATGACATCAAAATTTTTATTTTTGCATCACAAAATATAAATATTTAATCTTCCTCAATTTTGAAATTGAAAGGTTCGTTTTAAAGGAAAGATTTCTCACTCCCCTCAAATACCAGGCTCGAAAGCAACCTACCTATTTGGAAAGACCTATGGGTTAGTCATAGTTCTATTAAGTGGTGATAAATTAGTTAAATTTGGAGAACTTTCACTGAGATATTACATATTTCACAGGTATTTTTCAAAACTAACAAGACCACACATTTTGAACACTCTCAGAATAATAACGTCTATTTTTCTCTATACTCTGAAACCATATCTTTCAATCATAAATTTGTATTCACAGCAGACAACATGAAACAAGTTTATATTCGAAGTATTCATAGCTACACACCCAGAATCTTTTATCTACATGACTTTTAAATATTTAATGACAGAAAACTTGTTACACATAAAAGAAAGATATCTGTTACTATATTTTCAGGTATCGAGCATTATACAATGAAAACAACATTCTTGTTCATTTTTATTAAAGGAAATATTTGTATGGTAAGAACAGCTATCATTTGAATCTTTACTATGTACCAGACCCAAATTTACTAGGTATCTTATTAAATAGTAAATTGTCAATATACTATGTATTCCACAACAGGATAATAAGGAAAGACGGTCTCCATTATGGTAGATATGCTAACTATCCACAACAATGAATTGGTTCTGCTAGTGACACAGTTGTGGGTGGGAAATGTGCGCACTAAAGGCTGTGCCCCCGGGCTTCTTGCAACCTTGTGTGGCCATCTATACTGGTTACTGACCCTGGAATACGATAGCAGTAATATGTGACAATTCCAAGTTGTTTGCTTGAGTGGAAATCATAGACTCATATTGGATTCTCTCCCCCTTCTCATAACTAGAAAGGCCATTTCAGCTCTACCTGGATGACTGCAAAGAGCCAGGCTATCAGATGAAAATATTTAAGTTAGAATCATTGTTTGATCGGTTAGTATGTAGTTACTGTAGCAGTTTACTTTCCCTAATAAATAGATATACACACATGTGCACACACACACACAAACACACATGCATGCACATATACAAACATACATGTGTCTTATTGTTACCAAAATGGACTTTTGGTTTTACATTTGCAATTAACCCATTAATTTGTTTAGGAGTAAGCACAGACCGATCAGAACACCAAGAACAACCATATGAACTGTAAATAAAATTATTTTCAGACTATCACTTTAAGAGTCTAGTATTTTAAGGCTACTATCTTAATGCTAAATAACATTGCAGGAGTATGGCTTTGAACTAAATTTTATGGCTTAGAAAATATTTATAAAAATATTCCAACTGGGTGTTCATTACATTCCTTTTAGTTTGTAAACCCTAAAATAAATTAAGAACACTCACATAACTTCACAAACAGAACACAGCTATCAACTGGCAGACAAAGGCTAAGCCCAAATCTATATACTTTTTAGATATTGTGCTGCACTTTATGGCATCTTTAATGTTTCATTTACTAAATTAAGCTGATTTGAACTGTACATTTCAAAGTCAAAGTACCTTTTGACTGGCACTATCAAATTAGAAAATAACTAAGATCAGACATTCTTATTTCTATATATTTAAGCATGTCTGATGAAATATTAGATAAATCCATATGGAGGAAAAAGAGGAAAAATGTAAACTTAGTTTCTTAGAAATAAACCATCCAGGCCAGCCTGATAGCTCAGCAGACTAAAGCACCTGCTTAGGCAGAGTGCAGTGGCCAGGGTTCGATCCCCACTGTGCAGTGCCAGTCCCGAGGCATGGTGAGGCAGTGATTGAAACTGCTAAATTCCTGTCCTAGAGAGAGAGAGAGAGAGAGAGAGAGAGAGAGAGAGACTATCCAAATTACCTTTAAGTTTTGTCAGCAGAAAAATAACTCAGTGAGATTTAAAGCAAAAGTCATTGAAATTGATTTTATGTTAATCAGTTTGATCGAATCATTAGGCACTGCATGCATAGGTCAAAACATCATATGCACAAGTATTATCTGTCCATAATAAACAAACAAAACAAAATAAATTATTTCCTATGCAAAATCCGAATAGATTATTTGAAAATCACTTTTTCAGCTGGGTAGATAGCTCGGCGGTTGAAGCGCCTGCCTGGCAAGCACAAAGACTGGAGTGTGATCCCCATACCACGTGCCATGCGTCTTTGCCAATGTCCTGTTGTTGACACAACTGAAATTGCTACATTCTTCTGCTTCCCAATATTTTCCTTAGAGTTTTCAATGTATCGCCCCCAAAATTGAATATTTTGCTCAAACACTTCCAAACTCTTCTGCTGAGGTTCGCTACCACATGCAAGTCTACATGCACGAAGCAGAGCCCTCCAGGAGCACACCCCTGTACTCTCCTGCTGTGGTCACACAGAACTCCTCACAACAGAAGAAGACAGTGAAATAACAGGTCCTGCTCACTCTTTCCACAGAATTGGCCAGTAGTTTACTAGTTATCCACACAAAGCGGAAGAAGCAAAGATATAGCTTATTTCTAATTACTGTAGGTATCCTTATAGGTTAGTAGCCAGATAAGATAGCTTTTTCTAAAAAGCCACAGAGATATATAAAATCCACCAAAAAGAGAGAGAGAGAGAGAGAGAGAGAGAGAGAGAGACATCAGGAAAAGAAAAATTTGTATAAATATTTTAATACTAAATGTATTGAAACACCATAGGGCCGGTGAGATAGCTCAGCTATCTAAAGCACCTGCTCAGGCAAGCTTAGGCAGGCGTAGGGACCAGGGTTCAATCCCCAGCACCACATGCCATGCCAGCCCTGCCCAGGGTGGGCTGAGCTGGCAAGTAAATAAATAAATAAACAAACTTATTGAGACACCATGAAAGTAATACAATTTACCTCTGGCCTCTATAATCAAAAGAAAGTGGTGGCCATCAACATTCAGACATTTATTAGTCAGGAAAATTGTTGATGTGTGTGTACATTTTTTGGGGGGGGTGGGGGGACTCTGTAGCATCAAAGTTTCTGGGGAAAGAAACAACATAAAGCTGAAACTTCTGAAAAGGAGGAAAAGAGTAGAGCAGAAGTCTGAAAACCTGGAGCATCAGTAAGTTTTAAATTCTTGAGGGTCAGCCAAAAAGCTCAGTGGATTAAAGCACCTGCATGTGCAAACAGGCGCCTTGAGTTTTGATCCCAGGGCCTGCTGTGCCAGCCCCACCCCCAGGGCACGCTGAGAGGGCAATTGAGACTGGGCATGGGGGCGCATGCCTGTAATCCCAGCTCTTGGGAGGCTGTAAACAGGTGGATCACTACAAGTTCAATCTAGTAGTGAGACCTTGAGTACCCTGTACACCCTTCCCTAAAATACAAAAAAAAAAAAATTCAATATGTTCATCTATGTTAAATAGTTAACTTGCTTAACATTTCTTAATATAAATGCTAATATTGCATATTTCTCTAATCCTAGAAAATTATTTATGGCTACATTAACTATAAATTATTAAAGAACTAGATAATTAATTATTAAGAACTAAATAATTAAATTAATTACTAAGCTAGAAAATTCGCACTGGTTGACTTGAATAGGTTTCTCCTTAAAACTGACAGTATAACCCTGTGGTGGTGCAGGCCTGTAGTCCCAGCTTGCAAGAGGCTGACATAGGAGGATCATTGAGAGTTCAAGACCAGCCTGGGCGACAAAGTGAGCTCAAGGCCAGCCTAAACTGCAGAAGGAGACCATGTCTCAAAATGCCAAAAGGAACCAAAAAAGTTAAATAAAAAAAAAGTATAAACATGCATCTTTCGATTAATTGGACACTGGGGGCCTGCCCATTAGCTCAGGTGCTTAAGTGCCTG